>SPJY01025686.1:2015329-2198421 GCA_005191435.1 Raddia distichophylla | reverse complement strand
TCCTAAAAGGAGAAACTTGGGAGAATATTCTATCAAGAAGCCACAGAAAACCCCTTCAAAGTTAGTGCTTAAGCTAGGATTGTGCAATTCGCTACCATTTTCAAATCCTAGTGGCAATGCTTCATGCCATGAAAAAGAAACTGTCTCTCTGGATGAGTCGAAGATAAGCGCCCCAAATCTATTGGATGGTGTAGAGCTATCCAAATCCAATTCAGATGAAAAGCATGCTGCATTGAGTCTGTCCCACTGGCTGAAACCTTCATCTGGAGATGATGAGAGCCAAGGCAATATCAAGTGTCCTGCTGGGGATCAACTGTCTGATGAGGGCAGTCTTTTCACAGCGGGACATGTCTTCACGGGTTCCGAAATGAACTGGTGTGTGGAGAATCCTACTCCCAGGTTGCCCAAGTCATGGGATGGTAATGGTATTCCAAACACAACTACTAAGTACAAGGAGGTATACAATGATCATTTATGTTTTATCACATGTTTTCTTCCTTAAAAGTTTTTTTTTGTCATATGCTACTTGTTCTAAGATACTACTGTCGTTAGGACCAACAAGTGAGCTGGCATGCCACACCATTCGAGGAAAGGTTGATGAAGGTTTTATTTGACGAGAACCCATGCCCTCCAAGGTCTGTTCCTGCTTGCAGATTAACCAAAACTTTGTCTATCGGCACACACTGAACTATTTTTTGTTACGAATTTTTTTCCCATGTGGCAAGCTACTTACTGATATCTGTGGCCTCGTTGGTGTGCTCCTATGTGCCTCGCTGCTGTATCTTTAGATTCTATTCGGCTCACTTAATTGAAAAGGAAGAACACCAGCCATCTGTTTGGACCTAATGGTGATACATGTTTTTAACGCAGGAACCTAGTCCGTGGAAGGTTATTCAATTTTGAGGGGGGGAAGCTGAATAGTGAATGATTTGGTGAGATTTCAGCCCAAATTTTGATAAATCTGTCGCCAACCTCTGAAACCTTCGGATTTTGAACCAACATAACATTTCACGGTGTGGATCTGGAGAGCAAACTTGATACCGTGTTCTCCCTTGCATCATCATATACCCATGTCACTCTTAAATTTTGCTTGTTCCCGGTTGCTGCGAGACGCCGAGACAAGATGTTCTGTATAAATGGTATAGGCTATAGCTGCTATGAACATCTGACTGATGAAAGATGCTTAAAAGTTAAAAGGGAGTGACTGCATCCAGGTTCCTGGGATTACCTGCATCTTTTTTTTTAGAAAGGAATTACATGCATCTATGCTCATCGATCTAGCTAGTCCAACAATACATACGCGATCCCGTTAGCTTTGGATGGACCAGACGGATATATTGGATGGAGAAACAGCTATAGCAAGCTCACCATCTATGCTCATCGAAGTCAGTTGCTATTGACAAAAAAAAAACCCTATAAAATATAAAATATAAAACAAACGGAAAATAAATATTTTAGTGAAAAAAATAAAAAAGGTTTAGTAAACCATACAAAACATAAAAACAAAAAACAGAATAATTATTTTGGTGGAAACAGATAGAAAATATTTTTCACACTAAGCATACAGGATTTTCACTACCATATATATTGAAAAAACTAAATACTCTACTAGAAAATACGCGCCGGACAAAATAGTACTAGAATCCAGATGCCTAGAGGGCTAGTAGAAAAATTGCTGCAAATGTAAATGCACTCGTTAATTAATCTAAAAGTAAAACAAATCTCTTTTGAACCAATTTCGTTTTTATTTGGCTCGCCTTAGCTTGTCGACTCAATTGTAAAAATACTCATTAACTATAACTAAAATGAAGTAGAACTAATCTACGCTAGTTTTGAAAAAAAAAACTCGAAAAAAGTGCGACTTGACTTGATTCCACAGAAATCGTAAGAAATTGTACTTACCGCTGTCTTCCCCCCTGCTGGTGCAGCATTGTTGAAGCTTCCCCTACGTGGATTCATGCTCGATGCTCGTACGACCATACGTGGCGTCCACACAGCGTGCGCCGTCTTTTTAAAAAAAAAAAAAAGAAAAGAAAAAACGAGTTGCGTAATTTATTTGAAATTCATGTAAAAATAGGAAGAATGAGATACGGAGATTTAGACATTAAGTCTAGCGTCCCGGACAACCAAAATAGACGACACTGTGTTCGATGGCTATACACTATTCAACATCGGCAATAATAGCAGAAATTACGTCATTCCAAAAAATTCGGTTGTTCTTCTCAATCTAAATATACCAACAAATAAGTATCATGATCCACCAGTTTTCTATTGACGGGAAGAAGGCGGCCTAAGCATTTGTAGACGACAACGCAACGTCCGCCGTCGAACTAGCATAGAGCAATCTGTTCTTGATTTTTTTGACTGATGCCTGATGCCAGAATTCAGGGTTTTTTTTCAAAAAAATGAGCTTGAGGTGGGCCTGGTTCTTTCAAGGTTAGACTGTTTTTGTCATGTTTAATACTCGACTACTTGGTTAAAAAAAACTAATTAATAGTCAACTGATTATTTGCTTGCTTTCAGTCGATTCTCGGTGTTCAATCAACGGGCAAGTTCGACCATTCATTGCTAGATGGAGTACATGTATGAATGGACCCTCTTGCATGCTCATATACGTCCTAGAAAATACTAGGGCTAATTATGAAGCCGTGACAGTGTGCATATCACGATTATAGCATTGAGAAAAGGTTTAACTTCGATGCACCCTATAAAAATAAAATTCAAAAATGTTTTTTTTTCTTAGCTCAGGTTAATGAAAACTAGAACTTACAATAAAAATGTAAGAAAAATCGTACATTTATTCATAGTGCAACTTTATGTTTGTTGTCGTGTAATTTTAGATTCACCGAAATAAACATTTTTTTTGAGCGAATGGGCAGGAACACTGCCATTTCATTAAAAAAAGGGAAACTGTACACTTGTACAAAGGAGAACGGAAAAGGGAGGGGGGAGGGGAGAATTACAAAGGGAGACTACTCGTTAGAGGGTAGAGAAGCAGCACGCCCCCAAGAGGCGATGTCAGAAGCAATCTTCTCCACCACCTGCGAAGCCGACAGGCTTTGCTGCTAGAAGAGACGACGGTTACGTTCCTTCCAAATATTCCAAATCGTATAAATTATGCGACCGTTAAAGACCTTCTGTGTGCGTTGTGGAAGACCTGCAATGACCTGAAGCCACCAATCTTGAAGGCTCGAGGTAGTTGGATAGGCTGCAAAAGGTTGGTGGAATAAACGCAAGGTCTCCTCCCAGACTGCCAACGAGAAGGGACAATGGACGCAAAGGTGGTCGATCGTCTAGAGACCTGTGGAGCAAAGAACGTAGTTGGGTTGATGGGGCCAACCTTTCTTTGCTAGGACGTTCGCTGTATGGATCTTGCCATGTCCCAAAGTCCAAGCAAAAAATTTGCATTTATTTTTCGTATGAGCTTTCCAGACAGTAGGCGCCAAGCGATTGGGAATACTGCCAAAGAATTGGGCATTATATGCTGCCAAGGAGGAGTAAATTCCGGAAGCCGAGAGGGTCCAGGTGATGTCATCGTCTATGGTGGGGTCCAGGACAATTGGGTGAATAAGGTGCCAAAGTCGAATATATTCCCGAAGTTGAGTGATGTTATTAAGGTGCTTCACGGGGTCGATCCACTTGTTGTCCTGAAGTAGAACGGCAACGGTTCGGTTTCTGCCTCTGGCAATGTGTTATGTGGTAGTACCTCCGTTTTTTTTTACACCTTTGACTTCTTGGCACATCTTTGACCATTCGTCTTATTTAAAAATTTATTGCAAAGATCTAAAAAAATAAGACATAGGCCTTGTTTGTTTCAGATTAATGTAGCGTTGCGTTTTACTGTAGCGAATTTGCGATCCCCTCAAAATACGTCTTAACGAGTTCAAAAATTATGAAAAATATTTTACAAACTTTAAGAAGTACTATTTAAAACCCCACAAGAATGGCTACAAAACATTACATCATTTGGCTTATACAAAAATAACAAATTTTCATTTAATTTAATCTGAAACAAACAAGGCCATATTTAAAGTACCTCTATTGATAAAACAAATCACAACAAAATAAATGATATTTACAAAAATAATTTGAATAAGACGAATGGTCAAAGGCGTCAAACAAAGAAAAACGGAGGGAGTATAAACTTGGTGCAAGGTGACAAGGGGCCGAGCCATGAAGCCAGCGAACTTGCCAGATATTGGTTTTGGAACCGTTGCCGATAGTGATTCTCGTGGCTGCACGGAAGAGTGACCTAAACATAATAACACGAATATAGGAAGAGAAATATGTGAGCACCTATTTTTAGCAAATCTACATAATAATGAAGTATAGAAAAATAGTAAATAAAATAGATAATTAATAAATGACAATTTCATTCTAAAATTACATCTTGGTAAGTGGTGCAATTTTGATGTTATTAGAATGAGACTGTAAAGTGACTGATAGTTTAAAAAAAATGGAGTATCATAAGAATTGGCAAATATATATAAAAAAATCTTGGACCGGAGTCGCAAATACCACTGCTACGTTTTTATCCATAGAAACAATACAGCTTGGAATTTCTGACTTCTCGTTCCTCTTTGGCATCAATCTCTCTTTCTTTTGGCCTGTAGAACAAGCCTCAAGACAGTCACAAGTTACATACATGATTTTCTTCTTTAAGAAAATCTGTTACATTCAAGATACATGTGAAAGTATTTTTTGCAGCTCTGAACTCATCCTAACTAAAATCTCTCGATTTTTATGTGTTGGAATTATTTCTATTGCCCACATGTTCCGTATGTGTTATGTAACATCCACTATCAAGCAGCTTGCTGATGCAGCTAATTGTGTCCATATTCCATATCTGTACACAAGTCACTCTATGGAAGGGTACACTTGTTGCCCCACTTGTAGCCATCTCTCTTCAACCATCTCATCTTCTCCATCTATGCCGTCTTCATAGTTTAAAAGTACTCCAAACAAAATCTTTCCCTGTTCACATGTGGAAATCGGAGTGTTACAATGCAAAAAAAAGTTCCCAGCCTTTGATGGGCGAGCACTTTGCCCATTTACTTACCTTTTTTCTTCTATATGATGCTAAAGTTGCCAGTGGCTCTTTCGACTTATGCACCTGCCCTGAGTTCTGGTGTAGGTTGATCATCTGGCAACGGTTGCATCCTCCCATGGACTGCACATGAACAGTAATTCAGCAGCTGCGGATGAAACAAAATATTCTTATGACAATGGGATCTGTAAAATGGGATAAAGTGCAAAACTACTTACCGTGAAATAGGCCTCCCCAATGTGAAGCCTTTTCCAGTTATCCTCGTTGTATGGAGTTGATCCAGAGATAACTATGTTAGGACGAAATCTCATTGCGTCAACAAGAACATGTTGCTTAGCATTCCCACTACCTGGAAAATGTATTCCAAAGTGAATTATCCTGATCAGGCTGTCAAAGAAAATTATGTGCAAGTGCAACTATGCATCATGTACTGACTACGTCCTTTGATCAGCATTACAATAATATCTTGGTCAAATCTATGAATAACTAGAGCCCTTTTTGGTCCTTTTGCAATAAAAAAGAGTGGACAGAAGAGAAAGGGAGCAAAAATTGCATACTTGCACTAAGCCGGCTATTAAGATCAGATATGCTCTCTTCAGATATTAGTAGCAGTTGTCCTTCATTGACAAAACTAAGTTTGCTTCTAGTATCCCTACATAGACGGTCTTTCCTGCCAGTAAATGTGCAGGAACGGATCTTGGAGCTTGAACACCTCAAAAAGGTACAAGGACGTCCAATAGCTTCACTGAACCATGTATTTACCTTGTCGTCGTAACTTTGTACCTCATACCTGAAGCAATTTGTAAGGTCTAATTCTTACTGATCATTATAAATCTAAATCTATTTATAAAACTTGACAGAGTATTACAAAATAAAAATACAATCCAAAATAAACCCATGACCAAATGGTGTTTGAACCCCAACCAACCATTTTTATTTTTTTGACATTCTTTTATCGAAGCACAAAGAGCCTCAGAAGAACGGGAGGAAAAGAACATGACCAAACGGACAACTGTGAAAACTTGTATCATTGTAGAACAACTGAACATGTATCCAATCATATGGCCATACCTTTGTCCATAGACATCCAATTCTGTACTTAAACGAGTCAATTTCTCTAGAACAGAAATTTGCAATTTATCCTTGCGTCTAGGTGACTCTATGAATAGTTTCCCAAGTTCCAGGTCAATCAGTGTGCGGATAGAGCCCAATTCTGGCACCTGAAAAATATGGAGTTCAAATAATATTAGTAAGAAGTCCTGAAGATAGCATCAGTAAATAATCTTGAACATACTGTAGTAAAGTTTTGCAGTTCTATGTAAGTTTAATGAGAAATGAATTCTCCATTGCCCTGTTCACATCTATAGTTCAAAATCTCTCTTCGCCTTATGTAAGTTATGACATGTTTTACTGGAGGGATCAATATATCTAATACAAAAAGAAAGAACAATAAACATATGGCAAAATTACTTATGTGGAAGACTATCCTAAGAACTATTTTAGGCTCTCCCAAAAACTAGAGTGCACAATAGTCACTTCTTCAATCTGCTTTCAAATTTGTGCTTTCGATTTTTTGGGAGCGCATTGAAGCTGAAGTGAACCTTGCTTGGCATCGGAGTAACTACTGTGCAGAAGAAGGCCAAATAGCATGACTTGGTTATTTGGATTTCTCAAAGAGGAGGATAGGCATATATAGACTGGAATGAAAGAACTAGAGCCAACAGATAGCGAATAGAGAAGACAGATAGTTCTAGCTTACTTTCCCTTATCAATACTGCTGTAAAGGTTAACCCCCTATACCCTCCAAGCAAGGGTGTGAAGCCAGGTTCAACCTGTAGTCTGGTGTTGGCAACATTAGTTTAGGTTGCGATCGAAGCAGTTAGTCCAAGCTTGGGTTGCATCTGGCATGGCTACATTAGGATTAGAAGATCGCAGAAGAGCCAGGATGCATTGGGGAGAGAAGCATGGGGTGAGGAGCAGCCATAATGATCAAAGGGAGGTTCAGGGGTACCAAATAAAACCTCATTGTCTGGTTCGCCCTCTGACAAATACATTGGACCTAACATATAGAAGTAACTTGTCCTGCCATCTAAGACTAGAAGTTCTCTTTATACAGATTCCTAACATGCTAGGTATAGGGTCGAATGACTCAACATCTCTAGCTTTCCTAATGCCCGTCTGGACTCATTCCTAATCCTCCGCCTAGACCATTCCTGCACCACCACAACATCAGACTACCATAGATTTATAAGGTTCGACACAGACACACAACAGGAATGCTCCAATTACCTTTTTTTGTGTCAAAATTTCACCACCTGATCCCTGAAGAAGCCATTCTCTATCATATTTTAAACCTAAGTTAAAAAAAGATGATATCATTTGAAATGCCAGTATATTATGGATCACCAAGATTATTGTAGCCAATGCTGCATATGAAAGAATAAGTCAAAGTATAGGGTTTAATTATACCACCAATAGTCAGCGGCCAACTCTGTGCACTAAATCCTTGGCAGGATTTTACAGGATAAATAGTTACAGATTTTACGCGAATATCTGGAACAACTTGTTGAGTCCAATCGTCTGCAATAAGAAAATGAACTAAACTGGCAAATACCAAGTGATAAACAATACATCACTAGTTTCATGTTATGAAGTATTTACCTACTAAGGTAAGAGCGTTCATACTCAACATGTAACCATTATTGAATGCTATTGGTTTGGACACAAAAGAAGACAGCATAAACTTCAAAAATTCCTAGAAAAAAAAAGTGAGATTAGTGACATCTGCTTAGAGATGGTATTGCATGTAACTGACCTGTTCAAAGAAATTTTACGTACAATAAATCAAAATTAATAGCAGACAAATTTTTATATATATGGCACTGCAAGAATAAATACCATACCTCTGCATCTTCATAAGTGGACATATACCCAAATGATATCCTGACAGCACCAGTTGGTTTTCCATTTATTATGTCATTGTCATCCCAACAAACATGCCCAGCCTGACAAGTACACACGCAATTTATTTTATTTACATGTGAAGCATTTGAAGGTATAATGATATGTTTATTGCTGGATTGACCAGATAAGGTCATATGATTCACCTCAAAATTAGAAACTAGATCTGAGTGTGACAAGCCAAGATACTTAGCACAAGCACCAGGGTTACAGAAGCAGCCTGTCTGCAAAACAGCAGAGTAACAAAATCAGCCAAGGATTCAAGGTCCAGGGAAGCAGTTAAAATGATCTACTATCATGAAGAATTTCCATCTCTGTGAAGCATATGATTGTTATATAAGGTTGAACATAGATTTGTTCATGCTAAGCAATCCCATATCCATCACCATCATCACAAACACAACTTGCACCTTGTGGAACTTGTTCATAAACTAATATTGCTGACATTGCACCAACAAGCTTATTCTGGAGTCTATACTGATGGTCTGCAGGGAAAATAATAGCATTGGTAAAAGTCCATTTTCATGCTTCCATGACCCTGATTCTCGCAAGCCTAATCTATCATAGAAATAATGGCTAAAAGGTCATCACACAAATATACCATGTTAAACTAAGGAAACTGAAGCCCTCAATTATGTCCTTACACGCAAATGAATCCCTGATAATGAAGCAAGCTTCTCCACTTCGCGGTATCCAAACCAGGTCCCATCTTCTCTTTTCAAATTGAATGCGATTGTAGGGCCCATCTTCCGATCTGCCACCTACAACATATCACAGGAAACAAAAGTTGAACGGAGCTAACATATTTCAGTCAAAAAGTCCATGAAATCATATCCGTAATGCATAGTTCTTATATTGATGATAACTATTCTCTAGGTAGAAGAAAATTGAAAAATAATAACAATTCTTAGACGACAACAAAATAACTTGCTTGTGAGACCTTCAGAGTTTGTTGTCCATAGATTATGCAAACATCTTTTTCATTGCCGTGCTTCAAGTGCAGCATTTTGTTTCTCACAAAAGTAGCAAGAGATGCGGTATGCCTATCAGAGAACAACAGAGTGTTTACAAATACATCCAGAACAGAATATTAAGCACAAAACAATCTTTAATACATACCGTGCAATAGCGGAGGTAGTTAGCGTATTAACTATCTTAAACCCATGTCGAAGAGAAGCTATGCTCAAGAATGAAATTGTTCCATCCTCAAGAAATTGTTCCACACTCTTTCTTTTTTGAACAAAGTCAATGTCAGCAATTGAAGCAGCTACCGTTCCTAGAATATTATTCAATTTAAAACTAAATTAATACCAAGACTTCAATCAAATGAAATTTAAAACAAGTATAGCAACAACAAACCTCCACTGAAGTACATCTTGTTCAGCAAACTAGCAGCCTCTGCCAAAAAATGTAAAATATGAAACAGGTCATTATAAAGTTCCCGCTTCCCACTCCATTCGGAAGAAATTGCCAGCAACTACGTAAAGATTGCTGCAATAATTTAACTAACCGTATTATAATGTAGCTTATAGTTATATGATATGACATAAAAAAATCAAGAGTAAAATCAACATAAGCCATCATGCTAAATTAAAGTAACAAGTATAGCATACCATTTCTTACAATTAGAGCACCAAGCCCAGTTGGATAGCCAAATATCTGCGGGTTTGCCAAAAGATAGCAATAGGTGACATCCCTAGGACCAAGTTTTTCAAGCCAACAACACATGCAAATGAATTACCTTGTAGAATGAACAGACAACAAAATCAGCAGGGTATACAGATAAATTTGGTGGTTCAGTTGCACATCCTTTTGCAGCATCTATCAGAACCATCCATTGACCCCTGCATTTCATACACTTATGAGCATGTTATATTTATTAAATAACAGAAATAGTGCCTAGTCCAAATCATCGCTGTTATATTTAACAAGTATCTCTTACTGCTGCTGAGAAGGGAACTGCATTATTTTTCCTTCCTTGATATGCTTGACCAAGTTAAGATTGAACTTTTGACCCGAGAAATTGCATTCAGAAGGGAATGCAAACAGATTCCAGTTGCTTCCTGTATTACATGCGCGCATGCACCCACCCACCCACACATACACGCGCACCGAGGAAAGAAAACGAAATAATAAGAATCATGTCAGCACTGCTATTCAGTTATATGAGAGAGTAACACTTCAGATACGCCTTTTGTTTTGCTATTATGTAGTTGTTCATTAGTACCACTTTTCTACATAATCATTTACCTTTTGAATAATATAAATACTTTGATAGATAGAACTTGGCAGATGGAAATCAGTACTAATAAAGCACAGTGATTTACAGCAGTAAAGAAGCAACTCATAGTTTATAAAGAGAAGTTTTGCATTGGGTGTTTTATGCATATGCATGGTATAACAGGTACTGCCTCATTATGCCAATTGTACAAATAAAATAAGTTCCTTGGCAAATATTCCCAGAAATTCTGGCAAATGCTATGTAAAATAAAATTCCTAGTTCATTGATCAACTATAATCCAGCACATTAAATTGTACAGATGAACGATAGATATCATTCAACCATGATGGTAATAAGCTATGAGCCTATGACCATTCAAGAAACAACACAAAATCAGAAGCAGCTTAAACCTGAAATGGTTGAAAGGCTCCCATTCTGACAATTGTGTGGAAGCACATCATTGTCTCTTCTTTGGTTTAAGTGTCTTTTTATCTTGAAGATACTATCAGTTCTATGGTTCTTTTCAAGATTAACATCCTCTTCAACATCAGCGGCCAATACAATAGCTCCTTTGCTCAGAGCATATCTAATAAATATATTAAGGAGACAAATTCTACAGGATGCCCTGGGTCAATGAAAAGAAATGAAAAGGAAAGTAATTTTTTTTAGGAAAAAAGGAAAGTAATGTTGTTCCTACAAAATTGAGGGCATAAAAAGGTCAATCTATGGAGATAAACCAGCCAAATGACATTGCATTATGCCGCTTGTACTTCCATAGTGATGTATGCTTTAACTAGTCAGCAAATAAAGTTACAATCTGATGCTGAACAATTTCTTATGGCAGGATACTCTCTTATCCCAAGCACACTATTGTGATTTTCCATCGTGTAAATGTAATAGCTTTCTCTACTCCATGGAAAACATTCACCAACAAGCTTCAGACCCGCTGTTGCCCCAGAGGTAAATATGCATTTGTAGTCCCTTGGAGATGCATTAAAGTATTTCAGGACCTGATGAAGACAAAGTTTTCTTACAAACCATAAAAGTTCAAAAGGTTTATTGCAACATTTTTTTCAAGTGCATACAATAAAGATGTTGCAGCAATTTGCAGCGCCTTTCAAGCAAATGAGAAGTGCAAACTTTAGTAATATAATCCTTTCCAACTTTAGTTACATGTAGTTGAGTGTATCTTATTTAGGCCGTTGGTTGAAACTTGAAAAATAAAAGTAGCTACATTTAGGGCATATAATGAGAAATGGATGGAAGACAGCCTCATCAGCGTAATATACATCATTACTGTGAATTCTGCACTTTATTTCAAAAATGGCTCTCTTTGTACAGAACTGTGATTCTATCCTTTTGTCTTAAAGAGGTTGTCTTTGCATAGCCTTTGTAAATATGACTACCTAGATGCAAACTAATAGCGTGTATTGTTCCAGCGTTGCAGGCACAGTTCTAAAAAGTCAGAACCCCAAAGAATTATAGTATGCAGTACCTGATGGCGTGCAGCAGTAACGAGGTCGCTCGTGGCAATGCTCGAATCACTTTGGCTATCTAATAAACATGTCAAGGAATACAGCCCCTCAAGATTTTTTTTTAGCAAAGGCCACAATAATTTGCAATACATACATATAGCAATGAAAAAAAAAGAACAAAACAAAGCCTCAAGAAAACGAGCTCAAAGTTTAAGGATACGTGGATTCCCGTAGACATTGGACATATGATCATTGAAGACATCCGCCATCTGTGCCTCCGAATACAGAGTCGCACCAGCATGGTCCAGGTACACCATCCCTGCTTATCAAAACCACGGGAAGACAGAAGGTAATGAACTTTCTCCATACAGCTACAACAACAGCACATCAGTTGAAGGTGGTTATATTTCCGAAGATAGTACATTCAAAAATCCATTTTTCCCCTCAAATTGAAAATCCTATCATGTGAATTGAAAAAAGGGGTTAAAACCCATGAGTTATATCACCTTCCAGCCGCTTGAACTCGGTGGCCCGCATCTCATCGACGCCCCTGGGCGCGTCCGGGTAGCCGTAGTCGGCGCCGAACTGCTTCAAGAACTCCTCTTTGCTCTGATCCATATCCCTCCCTCACACTACGCTCCACGAGCGGCACAAATCGCAACCGGAATCAGACTGGCTGAGGGATTATGCGCCGAATCGGGTTCTCTTCTCCGGACTGGAGGATGGCGGGTGATGCGATGTGGAGTGGAGGAACAAGGAAGTCAGACGTGGATGGATGAGTGAATCTGTTGACAGAATTAAATAGTTGGTGGCCGTGTGGTATCGACGGAGAGAGGTGGGCCGACGCTATGGTTCTTTGCGAGTTCCCATGGTCAAAGGGAGGAACGAAGCTTCTGTAAGCATCAAGGGCCTCACTGAGCCAAGAAAAGTCTACGCAGCAGCAGCACAGGCCACAGGCTGCACAGCGGCAAATCAGCCCATCCGCAGCCCTACCCTAAATGGATGTTTGCCACGTGGACGGCGGCGCGGCAGTCCGGTGGGAGGAGTGGCGGCGCGGAGGTGGAGCAGATGCGGCGAGGGCGAGGCGACGCTTGGATGACGCCGGGGAGGATGCGAGTGTCGGTGCCGAGGCCGGAAGGAGGGTGCGTTGTGCTAGGACGGCGGTGCGGCAGTCCGGTGGGAGGAGTGGCGGCGCGGAGGTGGAGCAGATGCGGCGAGGGCGAGGCGACGCTTGGATGGCGCCGGGGAGGATGCGAGGGTCGGTGCCGAGGCCGGAAGGAGAGTGCGTTGTGCTAGACCTTCGCTTAGATGCAGCCGTGCGAATCTCAATTTTATTTTTATCTCAATTTCTTCTGCATTCCCCTCTATTATTGACTCACTGTTATGCTACACGCAAGTTAGGCACATTCGCCCTTTTCGCTACACATTGTTACGTTGTATGCTAATCAATCGCCTAACCGACCCTTCGTTGTTATAATCTTATATGGTTTTAGAAAATTACGCATATTCAAATTTGAGTGTGATCTTTAAACTTTGGGTTGTTAATTTTATTTTAAATTAATGATACCTATCATGCCTTATTAAAAGGAGAAGAAAAATCTAGATAATACATAAAATTATGAATTTTGAACAATGGGTGAATATAATTTTACGTAAGTTAGAAATTTGAATCGCTCAATTTGAACTTAACATGAGGGAGATGTTGTGCTTCGAAGTTTTAAATCCAAAGATTGTGAAATGGGTATTTTGGACATTATTGAAGGATTTTAACGGTCAAATATAACAAAGCTAGTGGCGGTGGCATTCAGTGGATGAAGTTAAAGGGGCTGTTTGGTTTATAGCCATGGCTTGCCTTAGCAACGAAAGGTCATGCCTTCATGATTTGGCAAGCATTTGGATCAGCACCATTGATTGGCATGCCGTCGTAGAAATTTGGCGAGCCATCTCTTTTGTATGTGGGTCAAGGGAACGGCGAAGGCACAGGATTCTCGTGCCTTTCATCGGTGAGTCAACGACGGCAAATCATGGCGCAATGGCCCGGTTGTCAGTCAGCAAGAGCTAGCATGGACGACGGCTAGTTACCAGATTTGCTAAAGTTGCTTGTTTATTTCATTAAAATTTGGTTTTCTAATTTTTATATCTATTGCATGAAGTGTCCAAACTGTACGAAACAAATTTTATAATTCATATAAAATAATAAGCAACCCATTTTTAATACTTTTCATTTTTAAATTTTTTAGTTATTTTCATTTTTCATTGGTCATTTTTTATTTGGTTACAAACCAAACAGCTCAAAATTTGCCAACAAAAGGTCCTGCCTTGGATTGGCCATGACCTTTGCATTGGCATGGTCATCCATGGTTACAAACCAAACTCTCAATGGTAAATAATGGTAAATAAGGAACTTAAAAAAAGGTGATGATAAATCAGGAAAAGACCTAACTTTCCATGGTAAATAGAAAATTGTCTCAAAATTTTACCACAATCCAGAAGAATATTCTAGTGTGGGATATTCTTGAGAAGCTAGTTTTTGAGCATATATATACCGTTTATACCTCTGTTGACAGCTTTTGTTGGGCAGAGTATGTGCATGTCCACCCAGAGAGCATATACTGAAGTTGTCATATGGAGTATTTAACTGTTGTCTGTATACAGTAGCCTGTCTGCCATTATGGATTGATCTGTTGCTCCACGAGATATTATTTTTCCCCCCCTTGAAATGTTTCTTTTTTCTTTTTTGCACATGCACATTGTGTGGGAACGTATGATGGCAAACGCAATGTTTTTTTTTCCCGAAAACAAATGCAGTGAATTGATAGAAACAAAGGAAGCTCGGCAGTTTCAGATACACAGTAACACAGTTCCATTTTCCCACTAAAGCAGCGTATCTTCGGAATTATGGTTTGGAGGCGCACATATAGCAAGTTTTGACAGCATGCACACAGCAAACCAACACATTTGACGCTCTATGATACACTCCCCAGCGTTGAGTCAGGGCCTATGCTGAATTGCTGATATGCTATACAACAATATATGTGCCCCTACTGATTACTCCAGACAAGGCTCATGGAAAGAAGTACATAAACAAAAATGGGGAGATCAAAACCTCGTGGTCGTAGTACATTACAAAACCGCCTTTCAAGATTCAATACATAAGACTCATGGTGCTGATGGTTGTTGTACAGTTCCATGTGCTGTTCCTTGAGAAATATTAAAGCTGACTGTACATGAGCTACACAAATTCACCTTACAATATTACAGTATCGGCCATGGTAGTATCCAGTAACTCAGTATGTACTACAAACGCTGCTGGACTGGAGGGAAAAGAACAGCAGCAGCTTAAATAAATTTCAGAGCCACCCTAGAACAGCCAATGCTTCTTCTTAGTTTTGCGAGTCAGGAGGTCTACATAGTACAGACAGGAAATAAATCAGAACTACCCACCAATTGATAATCTGGAAAATGTAAAATGCAGATTGGTAGTGCAACAGGTCTATGAAAGACTCACCGTCAGTTGCATATAAGGAATTGTAGTGTACTTCACACCAGAAGCTTAGCCATAGCTCTACAACATGAAGAGCATAAAAGGATTAAGTACCATGTATGTGCAATATTCATGTATATGGAAATGTGATTTCTCTTTGGGAAACAGGATTATCACGGGAGCATAAGTTTTCCATGGAACTAAATATCTCAGCTCTCACCTCTCGTGGGAGTCAAATCCCTGGGGACTATCTCAATTAAGCAGGTGTCTCTAAATGACGTAAGCAAACAAATTTTGGCACCAAACTGTGAGCAAGTAGAGACCAAAGGAAAAGGGTATCAGACAATAACATAAGATGTGCTAATACTGTAATGGTGAGTACTGATGAGAACATAAGTACCAAGAGAAGCGTTAATATAGACGAAAACATTGTTAAAAAGGATAAAAACTAGACTGGTTAAACTTCTTATTGTACAATTTAACACAAAAACATGAAAGAATGAAAGCAACCAGAGTAATTTTATGTGTCTTCAACGAGGATTGCCAGATGAAGTGTCGTCAACAATGAACTAACGACATCAAACACATTTATTATTTTCATATCTTGAGTATTGAGTCCAAGGGAGTAAAAGAATTGTAAGTTTGAGCCACAGTCAGAATTTGAGAAACCACAGGAACATTTATGCAAAAATGCTTCAGTTAAAAATTTTTGCTCCAGAAACCATTCGACCATATTGAAATAAGAAGTATGATGTTACCCGGTCTGCAGCTGCTTGTAAGGTCAGATGATCCCCCCATTCCCCAGATCTGCAGGGAGATACATATGAAGCTATGAACAACTCACAAAGCTAATCTGATCTCTCTTTCAGTAGGACCATGGTAGGCAGCTAAAAACTGTGTTCTATGGGAACCTTTTCATTTTCTTCAAGTACACCTTATATTCCATTGGCACATAGCCTTCATAGCGTTTTCTGAATTCCTTTAGCTAAAAGCAGGGTAAGCATTTCAGAAGAGTTGCATATCCATGAAACTGTATGATCAAATATGAAATGTAGCGATGTATTTATTTAGTTACTAAAGAAGGTCCATGGCTTGAAGCAAAAAAACTACCTGTTTCATGACTGCCTTTCTCACATGTTTGTGATAGTCAGGATTACGAAATATCTGATCTGCCAAAGCTCGAAACTGTAATAATGTGTCGAAATAAGAAAGAGGAACAGACTAAAAAGGTAACATAGCCACAAGTATTTCGTTTTACATGGTAAAAGGGGCACTTTACTTGCATAGCAGTTAATATTGTCAAGACCAAAATAACAGAGGTTCATTAATCTTTTGGATGGTATAAGATAACAGTCTGTCTTGTAAAACAATGCAACAAATCAAGAACAATATAGCCAACCAAAAATATGAGTCTGAAGTGGCACAGGATTGTGGCATATCTTGTACAAATGGAATGGTAATTTCTGTTAAACCTGTAAAACAAACCTGACAATTACCATCTCCCTCTATTTGAAACTCAGCCAAGCCGTAAGTGCCCAACCTGTAAAAATAAAAAGGGTAATGAACTGAACATGAAACCAGAAAAGAAAGTGGAACAACACATAATTCTACATGATTCATTGCACGCGCGTGTGTGAGAGAGATCATTTTACCTTTCTAACAATCTTCCATGATCCAAGGTTGCATTATCAACATTTGGGATTTTTCCATTCACTCGGGGAGTGTACTGCCATAAAGGAGGTTGTTTAGTAGATTTATCATAGAACTTAGCAGAATACCTGCTATGGTGAAGCTAAGAGCAAGAACTTGCTATGGTAAAGCTAAATACTTTACAGAATTGTTATTATATAACAATTCATTATTATTATTCAGTACTATTTTAGCAAACTATATTCAGTTGACAGACAGTTTCTAGAGGTAATTATGGCACACCTAGAAGTAAAGTTGAGGAAAGCAATAGCACTTTAATATTAAAAAGAAACAAATGTTGATCAAATTTTGATTACCGGGATTGAACCCAAATGAGACAGGCGCTTCCCAAGGCTATGTCCTCTGTTGTTCTTTGCCTGAGCTAGGAGGCTACCTATAGTAATAGTTACTTCCTCCTCACTCTCCTGAGTACTGCTGCTGATGCTTGAGCTAGAGCTTTTGCTAAGATGATCCTGTTGCTCCGACATGCTATCTCCAAATGAACATCGACAAAATTCTAGACCTTCGATAGGCTTCAAAGAAAGCAAATAGACGTAGATTATTGGAAGAGTGAAGCAACATGCAATTGCATAGTAGCAGAACACTAGATAAAATTTTCAAAAGCAACTTATGGCAACCAACAAGCAAAATTTTCCTAGCATTAAAGATTGAAACATTTCATTATTTGCTTGATTAGAGCTAGGAATTACATCAAGCCTATAGACTCATGTTAAACCGCACAAACTCCTAGTTCTTATCTATACGAGATTAAAACATATACAGATCTTAACCACCTGGTTAGGAGACATACAGATCATATGTGGTTAGTTCATTTCCTTGAACTTCATAGTTAATGCCTGAAAAAATGTAATCTTTTCTCTCGACATTGAATTCGCATTCTAATAAACGAACTGTAGATGAAAGGGACTAAAAATAATGGAGTGGATAAGAAGCAATCAGAAGAGCATTTTCACAACTGCATAGCAAAGCAGGGTCCCCCCAACACACTCATTAGTCATTAGTGTGCATCTTTTCACTGTAATCCCAGAACAACTATACTTTACCTAAAAGGAATAAATAAGCTAGTTTAATAGGATCGAGGCTACACTGAAGGCCATCAATTCTTTGATTCAAGTATTCAACAGAATCCAAGGATGTTCTTCAGAGCGATCAAACTGATCACTAATCAATAAACAATTAAGGGACACAATAGCTGCAAAGAAGCTAACCTTCATATGCGCTACCATGCCAGGATCAAAGACCCATCTTTTTTAAACCAGTAGTATCACCATGGACAGGGGCAGGGTAAGTCCTAGCAGTTCTAAAAATAAGTCTAGCAAACAACTAATCGGGTCTTGGATTAATTAATTTAACGAGTCCATGCTCCTACGTGTAGCCAACTACCATGCGATCTTTACTCATCAATCAAAACTGAGCTCGACGAAAGTTCATGGATTGTAGCTATTAATCAGAAAGAGGGAAAAAAAAAAAAGAACGCATCCAAGAACCAGCAAAGAGCAAAGCTTTACAGGTTGAGGTCGGCCGCGCGCTGCTCGTGGAGCCGAATCGCGATCGCGCAAGACCTATCTCGCAAGTCGCAACTCGGATGAACTGACCAGATGAGGGGGGAAGCTTACTAGCTTTTCGGATCAAGGCTGCTGTGCGCGTGAGCTCCCGAGCAGCTGAAATAGTAGAGCAACCCTGCAGCGGCAGAGAGGTTCAGAAACTTGCAGCCATGAGGTAAACCTAACCTGAATTCTTCGTCGCTTGGCAGAGCTCAGGGACCAATACGAAGGACAGGAGATAAATGCAGGGAGTGCAGGACTGAAGTGGGTGAGCCCAAAAAAGACGCCTTTTGGGTGTTTTCTATGGCCGATTATTTCCGCTGGTCGACAGCACCGAACCCAACCATTCCAAGTCCAAAGATGCATCGCTACTCATGCCCATGTACCAGACGCACATAGCAGCACGCTTGCGGACTTGGTAAAATCTCTGCGCTTCTCAAAGTTCCAGAAGTTTTTTTTTGAGCAAATAAAGTTCCAGAAGTTAAAGAGAGTGTTTTGTACAATAAAAAAAACATGTTTAGAGCTGCCAAACTGGATGCACAAATTGTTTGAACTGTAATGAACAAATAATGTAAGGTTTCTTGCATGGGTGGCAATGTGGCATTATAGAATGACTATTTCGCGAAAATGCCATTACAAAACGACTTCAATTTCATAATTATCATTACGAAAGCATTTTCAGAATATACAAGCTGAAAATACATTTACAATACGCATTTGATTGATGATGTGTCACACATTTATTCTCTCTCCATAAGCTTCTTCTTCACTCTTTCTTCTTCCTCCCAACTCTCACTCTCTCTCTAAACTCTAGTGACTCCTCCATCTCCCTCAACTCCGAAACTGCTCCACCTTCGGCAACTCTCATCCTTGAACCCGACACGGCATTCGCTGCTACCGCCCGTCCCCGAGTCGGTTGCCCCCGCGTCGTGAGCAAACCTCTGTGGGCGCTTCCCCAAATCCGTCGCTCGTCCTCTAGCCTGTTGCGATGGTCGCAGCCGTCCGTCCCTGAGCCTGTTGCCGCTGCGACGTGTGCTCCTCCCTGACCCAGGGACCGATGTGGCCAAGGGTAGCAGTGGGTTGGCTGAAGTTAAGGAAGATGGGAAAAGTTAGGGTAAGAAGGAAAAGAAAGTATGACATGTGGGACCCGCTTGTCAGACTGTTTATTGACTGTATTTTGATCGTATTTTGAAGCAGTATGTGGTGAGGAGTGCCCATATTGGCAGTTATGAAATCAACCTCCTTTTTAAAATGGCATCAAAATAAAATCGTGTTTTGTGATGGCATTATCAAGAAATCGATGCTCGACGGTGCTAAATAGGATTTTGAGAGGTTTTTGAATCTGTTTTTAAAGCTGGTTCGCTTTGTTTATGTTATTTTAAGAGTTTTTATATGTGGCTTCGTAATAATAAAATTAGATTGAAGAAATTAAATTGTTATCTTTTCGATCAAGTTTAATTCACTCCAAATGTGCTCATGGTATTAAGGCTAAAGTCCAGTGAAAATGATTTTGCATAAAAAAAAGGGTGGTGCAACTTTAGAGCGAATACCCATATATTTACCGCTGTACTAAGGGCATATTCAATGGTGTATCCTTTTTATGACCCAATACTATAGTCATAAGACGGTGAATAATGAAAGATGAGTTGTTGTGAATAGTGTTGCATTAGAAAAGAGTTCAATATTACACCTGCCCTAAGGGCATGACCAACGGGGTCTAGTTTAGGCTGTTCTAGCATTGTAGCAAAAAAAATAGAAGAGAGGAAAACTTAAATGAATAGTGAAAGATGTGCGGGGTCAACCAAAGTTAGATCTGGATTGTTGATGTCATAAGATCATGATTGATCCATTGCGAGCGTCAAGCTCAACCTATTGCCCGCCAACTCCATTTCATGGACACCGAAGTATTTCGCCTATGAACTTATGGGTCTTGGTGTCCGTCTTCCACCCCTGTGTACTCTACTCGCCCATTTACCTCTGCCTTCTCCTCCATATCTCATGCAGCACATCAGCAGTTTCAGTGAAGCATGACTTGGCACTTGGCACTTGACAGCACTTGTTGTGGGTGCAGAATGGCTGTCAGGCTGCAGCTCTCCCATCGCAATCTGAGCATCAGGTGATGGCGATTCAGGTCGGAGATGAACCGATCGAACCGAGCAATCTGTTTTCGATCGGCACGGTTCTGTCAGTACCTTTCTGTCCTTGCCCGGCAATGGCAAAACATTCTCCTGCCCGTCGGAAAGAAAAGGTTGATGTCGCACATACCTTGCCAGATTGCCATAAATCATACAATCCGAGTACAAGTTTACACTTTGCAATCTGTATACAAGTACGTTATAACTTGTTCTTGTGATGGACCCTTTGCTAAATCATTTATTAATTTTTTTTAAAAACATTTTTAACCTTTCTGTTTTGAAGATGTACCACGTTTAAACAGTTCTATAAAATTGGTAGAACGAAGTGGGTTGGATTTTTCAAGTGCTTAAAAAATCATAAAATTCAACTTATCAGCAGATCTGATAAGTCGAAAAAACACCTTAGTTTCAGTTTGGTGCCAAGAATTTGATAACATTTTTTTATTGGAGGTGGTCGATAATGAGTTGAACCGATGATAATATACTGATATTTCAATGAAAGAATTAAAGCATTCAACTAATAATAGTTCATGAGCATCAACCATTTTTAAATATTTAAGAAAAAAATTATTTGGACCCAGTATTATGATTTTGGTTCGTTTTCCTACAAGAGGGCGATGAAGGCCAACCATTTCGAAAGTCTGACATACATAAAAACTTCACCATAAAATCCATGCGAAATTCCAAGCTCCAAGCCAGCAGTTCGTTTCTAATTCGCTTATGAGTAATACAATAATGTGTTTCTAAAAACCAAATTACTAGTAGCCGACTGTTGTAAACGCCAAACAGTGACTTATCCCCTTGAAACTCATTCCTGAAGCTTGACTTATCCCCTTGAAACTCATTCCTGAAGCTCTACGAAATCAGGTTATCCGGTCTTTATTCTCATTTATAGAAGCTTTTAAAGTTAAGAGCATAGTTAAATTAGATCAAGCTTATATCGACAAAACACTACCTAACCACTATTTATATTACTTTCTAACTCTTTTATTTTATCTGGTACCAAAATAATATAGGTTAGATCTCGATCGGACGTGCTCCAAGACGCCGAGTGGTTCTCATCCAGCTGACGAAGAAATTTGGGCATGCAAAGGAGGACGATCGGAACGTTTTCCGAGGCCAACCAGCACAGACTGCACAGTAGACCAGCCAGTCAGAGACTCATAGTGGGGGGGGCATTCTGCGTGGGAGGAGTCAGAGCTGCACGAAAACCCACTCAACTTCCCTTCCCTCCCCATCCAATCACGGCCCACTCAACGGAGGGCCCATCTCGTCAGCCTCAGCAGCATCCAACACATGTAAGCCATCCCCTCTCGGCCCACTGGACGGCGGGCCCACCGCGTCAGCCTCAGCAGCCTCCTACCCATGTAACCCATCCCATCGAGGCCCACTGGACGGCGGGCCCACCGTGTCAGCCTCCGCGGCCTCGCTTGTGGCCAGCGGCGAGCCGTCCCCGCGGCCTCGCCTCCTGGAAGGATAAAGAAACATCCACATCGCGCACAGCCCACCTCGCTCCTCGACACGCACGCGCACGCGCACGCGCCGGCACCGGCACCGGCACCGGCACCCACCTCTCCTCCCCTTCATCTTCAGCTCGCAACCCTCCAAAGCTTCGCACTCGCACTCGCAGTCGCACCCACCCACCCACGCGCCCCAGCCAGCCACGGGAGGAGGCAGAAACCCTAGCCCCAGCGCCGCCCCCGCGAGACGCGCGCCGGCTGATGGTTTCCATGAGCACCACGCCCAGCCCGCTCGACGCTGCCGCCGCCGCCGCCGTCGCGGGCGGTGGAGATGGCGGGGGAGGGGGAGGGGGCAAGCAGCAGAGGCGGCAGGAGGTGGTCGTTGCGCCGCCGCCCATGGCTGTGCCGGCCCCCGCGGCCACGGAGGAGTCCAGGAAGGTGAGGAAGCCGTACACCATCACCAAGTCGCGGGAGAGCTGGACAGAGCCGGAGCACGACAAGTTCCTCGAGGCGCTGCAGCTGTGAGTGCCCTGCCCCACTCTCTCCCCCCGTTTCCTCGCCCTCCGGGTCGGCGAAAGTTCGGCCGTTTCGCCGCGTGTTTTTTCCTCTTTTTTTTCCTGTGTCGTTGCCGAATTGGATTTGTTGGTGCGTCTGCAACTGCAAGAGCTAATTCTGGCTAGTTTAAAGGTGCTTTTGGGGGTGGGGGTGATCGATTCCCGAGAGTTTGTGGATTGGATGGTCAGGTTTTGGTCGAATCTGTTAGATTGCACGGCCGTGGTTGGCAGGCACTTTCGTCCATACCTTACATTTCGCGTCATTTTGGCTGCTGAATTGTGGTGCAAACCTTTGGGGGTCGCATTGTAAGTGTAGTAGACTAGTAGTCAGTAGTGGGTGCCGGTAGTTTGATAGGCCTGCTTTCCTCTTTATGATTGTAGTTTCAAGTGGATCGGGATGTTTTTTAGGATGGTATTATGTCCAATTGGTGGAATGGGGGTTGGTTTGAATTTTCTGAAGAAGTATACATATGACAGAAGCTGGGAAGAACCGCAGAATTTGATCTCAATGAGGCAATTCAGCTGCAATAGTTAACACGTATAATCTCGTTAGCTGTAGGATTAAGTTGGGAGGTAGCTGGTCGTATTTCCATATGTGGATCGATGTGGCATGCTATTGAATTCCTGTGTTTAGGGTTGTTTTATTGAAACTATTGAATTCCCTACATGCCACTGCAAAAGTTTGCAATTCTCTATTTGCCACTCGAAATTCTCTCCTCCCTTACATGCCACTGGTTCAAGTTTTCTTTTCCCTCAGTGCCACTGCCGTTAAGTCCATTAGTTTTAGCCATTTAAAAAGTTAATTAATGTGTAAAATGCCCCTTCGGTTTAAAACTTTAAAAAATCATATCTCCTTCATTTTTAACTCCAAATTGGGTAATTAAAATTTTTAAATTTATGTAAAATCATTCTCTACTTGCTATTCAAATATTTGTAACATTTGGTATTTTCAGCTTTTGTTCTCCTTTTTCATTAGGCATGGTAGGTTTGATTAATTTTTAAATAAAATTTACATCCAAAAAGTTTTAAATTTTGCTTTAAAATGTGGCTATACATAATTTATGAATCTGTAGAAATTTTTCCCCTTTTTTATGAATTCTATACTATTTTATGTATTTTTTCTATTTTGTAATGTATTAAAAAGATAGGGGCATAATGGTCATTTTGTAACTCCGTTATATTCTTTACCGCTTGAGTGGCACCGAGGGAAGAAAAAACTTAAACCGGTGGCATGTAAGGGAAGAGCGAATTCCGAGTGGCAGATAGGGAATTGTAACCTTTTCCAATGGCATACAGGGAATTCTCTCTTCTTTCATACTTTGGCATGGATGATGATGATCATTTAACAACAGCCGTTTGATCACTATTTCAGCCATAGATTTTCTTGTAATGTTTCTTAGTGACCTTGTTCTTCTAGTTATTAACTTATGATCTTTAATGCAAATGTTGGCACTAAATTTTTAAACTACACATTATTTACTTGACTTTATTTATTTGTTTATTGTTGCTTTCATATTTTTATTTATGATTTATTGGTTGTAAAAACATGTAGACTGAAAGTTTAGCTGCAAGAATTGAATTAAAGATTATCCCAATGCTCAGTATTTGATCAGCCTTTTGAATATTAATAAATCCTCCTGATTTTCTTTGGGTGAGAGTTAGGATGCTCTATTCATGTTTCTAAAGTTACTTCTTTCTTTTGTATGTTATAGGTTCGATCGGGATTGGAAAAAGATTGAAGCATATGTTGGTTCAAAAACTGTGATACAGGTATTGTTCAGGGTGGTCTTAACACCTGCTTCTTTTCTGCTAGCTTTCAGAAAAAGCTAGTGATATTGTAATTTGAGGGAGACTACACTCAGCTAGTAGATGTCACAAATTCTTCAAATACTTAACGTGCTTTGTGTTGCTCCTTTCAAGAAATCCTATTGGTAACTAGAGTAGAAATTAATGTGCTTCTTGCCTTTCCAAATGCTATGGTAGTTAATAAGCAAATTTATGCTCTTTGTTTAGTGTCACTTGTGCCTTTTGGTATCAGATGAACTAAGAAGTATTCATACATTATTCAAATTTTACAGTGTACTACTGTTCTTGAGAATATCTCAAGTCAACCAAGATGAATTTTTGAAAATTTGAATAAATACTATACTTGTGTTCGTTGGAAACAACTGTATCGTACAGAAAGCTAGATAGTTAAAATCCTCTTCCGAATGGTTCAGGGGGCAGTTGTTTCTGTTAAGTAAAATGAACTTTTCCTTTAACATTCTAGTGTCTCTTGTCATTCGTGCATATTTTCTTAAAATATATTTTTAAGCAGATAAGGAGCCATGCCCAGAAGTACTTTTTGAAAGTTCAAAAGAATGGTACAGGAGAACATCTGCCCCCACCACGACCAAAGCGCAAGGCAGCTCATCCATATCCACAGAAAGCCTCAAAAAGTGGTATGCATTATTCAAATACGTTGTTTCATTGGCAATAAGTATTTCTAGTTTGGTGTGTGGTAATTGAAATTTATCTAGTTCACGCAGTTCCTCAAACTGTTTTATCACAACAACAACCTTCTCTGAGGGAGCAAGGCTGTGCCATGTCTATGGATACATCTAGTGTTGTTAGAAACACAAATGCAAATGCCGTGGTGCCTTCTTGGGATAATGCCGTTGTTCAACCTTTCAGTGCAAGTCATGCACAAGGTCTGCTATTTACTACCATCATTGTCTCCATCGAAGACTAATGATTTGTGGAGAAATTACTTAGATTCACATTTTTGTTTGGTACAGGCGCTGTTGCAACAAATAACTGCTCTAGTAGCATAGAGAGCCCATCTGGAACTTGGCCAGCCTCTGAAGCAGTTGAACAGGAAAATGTGATTCCACCACTCCATGGTGAGTTTCTTATTTCGAAGTATACACTGCAAATCCACCCTTGCAACTGTTCTCTAGACCAAACAGATGAGTGTGATGGTCTTAGAAACCATTGCAAAATACATTTTCCTCCTTGCAGCCATATTGGATAAAATTTTTAGGTTCTATGTTGGGCAGCCTGAGCCAATCTTCTATGATCAATTGAAACTGAATCTGTCAAGTTGATAGCCTTTAATTTCTCTTGTTTAAACTGCTTTTGAGATTAGGATGGTATGACGAAGTAATTGGGAACCAACCAAGTCACCCCCCCCCCCCCACCACCACCAAGATATTCGCGAACAATGGAAAATCTGTAAAGTTGAGGAGAAGCTGATCTTTTCTTTTCCCTATAAGCGTGCTCTCCACTGAAGATCGACTTCACTATAAATTATCACAATAAGACAAGCATGGCTGTCTAATGACCACCGTGTTATACCTTCTCGGACATGCTAACACATACTGATTGGTTCAGGATAGATCATTTATGATTGTTATGGTATTCTGATTCTTTCATATCATTAAGGCATTTCCCATCTTCATTCTTGGAAGATTTTTCATAGTCTCGTATGTGCAATTTAAAAAGAGACACCTATGGTTCTGACTAATAATTCTGATGATTTTAAGTTGTCCCATTTTTATATTTATCAGGATTGTTTTACAAAAAAAACTGAGGCTAGCCTTCGAAGCCTTACATATGTCCAATTGTTTGTCTTAATGAAGCGACTTAGAAACATAGGCCAACCTATTAGGCTATTACTAACAACATCAACCTCACAGATATCTGGCTTTGCTTTTGAGAGAAATGCAAATTTAACATGTCCTAATCTGTTCCATCAGGGTCCAGTCCTTGAACTATGACCATATTATGAAACTTATTCTCCTGTTTTGTTTAAATTTTAAAATAGAGGTACTGCTGTTAGACTTGAGTACACTTTTACACCTGTATCCTTATGCCTGCTGCTCCCTGGTTCCTCGTGCAGCTATGCCAGATTTTGCCCAAGTATACCACTTTCTGGGAAGCATATTTGATCCAGATACCGGTGGGCACTTGCAGAGGTTAAAGGCCATGGATCCGATTGACGTTGAAACGGTATGTACGTCTTTCAGTCTTCTGTAGGCCCTTCTTCATTGGAACCATTTTGCTTATAGACCAAGGGTGAAACCCCCCAGCTTTATTAGAAAGCTGAAGTATCGGAACAATTTTGTAATTCACAATTACAATTTATATTCTGGGATATATTGTCTCTATCTCTAATTACTGTTCCTATCTGCTAGCATCTGTTATAGTCTGGGCTATGGACCTATGGGCTATGGTTATCCGTTAGTGAGTCTGAAATACACCTTCTGAATGTTCTATAATAATTTTCATTTTTCAGCACAATTGGAATAAATCCCAGTAGTACGATGGCATGGGAAGTCCAAAAAAAATCTACCACTCGATAAATTCTTTAGTCTATAAAAATCTGGCAGTAGATAACGTTTAAGGTTAGTTTACAAAGATCTGGCAGTAGATAACTTTTAAGTTTATTCTATAAAAATGTAGCAACAGATAACTTCTTTTGGGCCACAGTTACCTATGAAGATGTTAGTAGAATTTTAAGTGTCTTGCTATGTATAGAATATAAGAATCACCAAACCTCTTCACTT
The DNA here is from genome assembly GCA_005191435.1 of Raddia distichophylla. Lineage (NCBI taxonomy): Eukaryota > Viridiplantae > Streptophyta > Magnoliopsida > Poales > Poaceae > Raddia > Raddia distichophylla. The sequence continues at coordinate 2,171,283 of SPJY01025686.1, read as the reverse complement.
CTCAGGGCTTGGCTCCAAACGTCAAGTTGACACATAATCATTGTCCAAATTGTGTCTGCACTACAATTAGCAGCACACTTGCTATTTTAATAATTTTTTTAATAGAAGCACCAAAGTCCCTTCACCTTTTATGGCCAAACAATCAAACAACCAGTTGATATAACCTTTGTCAATGTTACATTACTATCTCTTAAACTGAAAATTCACCTGCAGTAAATCTTCTTTTTATCAAAAAGAAATTATTCAGTTATTTGCCTTGATTGCTTCTCCCTACTAATGTCCTGAGTCCTGGTTGCTTTCTTTCCTTATATTGTTGTTTGTGTCTACATTTCGTTGTTATCAGTTTATGTTCTTTTTATTCTTTGGATCATTGTGTCATTCTTAGTATTTGTTGACACAACTTGCAATTCACTGACAATAAATATTGGTCTGTTTTATTGACCAACTGACAGGTGCTACTGCTTATGCGAAATCTATCCATGAACCTGACTAGCCCTGACTTTGAGGCACATGTAAGTTGCTGTATTTATTTTTTGTTTGCACCCTGTTGTCGAAGCATGTTATACATGAATTCCAATACTTGTATGGTTTTGCCGTTAGGTTTGATCACACTTTAACTTGATGCTGTGATTTTCATGTAATATAGTGCTTTGCTATGACGTGTTTCACAATAAATAGAAATGGGAAGCTTCCCTTGACTTCAGGTGTTCTGAAGTCACGTGACCTCTTTACACTTAGCTAGTGCATATTTAAGGTTCTCGTTAGCTGATTTTTTTTTGTTTTAAATTTGTATTGGCTAATAGAATTTAGTAAAGCAAACATTTAACTGCACATGATTTTATAGTGATCTAGAATGCAAAATTATTTCTTGAGAGGTGTGAAAACTATAACTTCAATAAACTATCCTCCCTTGATATGTTATATTCGTAAACCGTCTGTTATTTCTGCCAATTGAGCAGCTTGAATTGATTATGGGCCCAAATGGGTTGGATTTACATGTACAGGAGGGAAGAAGAAAGTGCAAACAAGCCCCTGTACATACCTACCTTAACAATTTCCTTGAGTCGCGTCTTTTCTTCTCTCATGCCATATTTTCACCTGGGAACTTCTGTTCTTACAACCCTGTCCTTGATATGTTAGCATCTTGCTGAACTGTTTTGAGGCTATCCACTATCTATTGGTTTTCCTGTAATTTTACGTGCGTGGTTACCTTAAAAACACTTTATGAGAGTACTTCCCTATATAGCAAATAACTTTGAAATGATGTTATTGTTGTGGTTTCCAAAAATGCCTTTGGAAATGCATTAACCTTGATGATAAGGATCATATATTCTGTTCTACTTGACATTTGAAAATTGAGGCACTTATTGATTCCTTGTAATGCATTGTTCTGAAAATCCTGACCTATTCACCCCTGAATGCAGCGGAAGTTGCTATCATCATATAGTTCTGGCGGAGATCAAATTAAGTCTGAAGGCATGGAAAATCTTGGGTCTCCTCAGAGTTGCCACCGTCCATTCATGTAAAACTTTAGTTACTCTCTTGTTCATGTGCTTGTGACCTTGTATATACACATCTCGGACATTGAGGAGCATTTGTATTTTTTCAGGGTAACAAGTGAATGAGAGAGCACTGCCCATTTGCATCGAAGCTTCAGTTGTTCCACGAGACGATCTTGTGTTCTTGTACTGGAGTTGTGGACAGCTGGTCTGGCAGTGAATGCTAGCTACGTGTTGTGGCATTGACATCTGTATAGCTTCCAATAATGCTCTAACCCTAGGCTAGTTTTGCTCATCAAGTTCGTGTAGATAGCCAGTTTTGTGTGCTCGTGCAATTCTTTTTCCTCGGGTGGGGCATAGCTCGATATGTTTTTATATGTATACATCTATGTATGCATGTATGTAAATATGTATTATCATGTAATGCTTGAGACATTTAAGTCTTTGATTAAGGTAATAATATGCTGAATAATCTGGCGAGGTGTACTTCACAAGTCTGTAATGTAATGCATCCCACAACTATATAATGGAGTTCCAAATTTGTCGTTCGCCTTCAAACTGCGGCTTAAAACTTCTTGTCCTGATTTTTGATGACATCGTATTGAAATCGAATTGAGAACTACTATTTGAGTGCAGTTCCTTTTATCACTGGCATTTGATTTCCTTTCGTTTACTTGGTGTGCGTTACATGTAATCTGCCTTTCGAAATCCAATAGCACTTCCTGTATGAGCTTGACCAACAAGGCGGCAATCAAAAAGAACGTAGATGTTTTCGTATTCACTGTGTTTGGGGTGAACTTCCAACTGGACAACTCCAATTCGTCAGTCCGAGGCTAGATGAAAAACATTACATATATACGGTTTGTACAAGCACCAGGTTTCTATCCAATCTAAAGTATTTGATGTTAAATTCCTACGTTTTGTACAAGCACCTATATGAACTTCCAACTGGACAACTCCAATTCGTCAGTCCGAGGCTAGATGAAAAACATTACATATATACGGTTTGTACAAGCACCAGGTTTCTATCCAATTTAAAGTATTTGATGTTAAATTCCTACGGTTTGTACAAGCACCTGTATATCAATCAAAATCAACGGAATTACTGGTGGTCCTTTGTGTTAGACACAATTGAAGTGTTTGCGGTCAACGGAATTACCGGTGATCCTTTGTGTCGGGCACAATCGAAGTGTTTGCGGTCAGCCAGGCTGGTACAACGTTTTTGCTTGAGTTGATGCAAGCTCCACCACTTACCTATATCATATTATGCTATGCCATATACAGACAACCAAATAGCTCCTTAGCCACTGCTTGTCCTCTCTTTCTCACACACTCTCATCACCAAACCAGAGTACATGATGGGTCTGTCGAGTTGCCGATTAGCCACGAGTCTGTATCGAATAAGTGTTCTGATAATTTATCGAAATATTTGGTTTAACATACCGCAACATCGTTTCATTTTAATACATCACTTCTTATAAAATAATACAACATTTGATGCAACATTTTGGTGCTTACTTTTCTAATCAAATATAAATTTTGTCAAAAGGGGCCTAATGTTTTTGCTTTGGATCCAATTTTTTAGTTTTGGTTTGGACACAATAACAACAGTGGCCCACAAACGTGGCTAGCTGGGCTAAGCTAGGCCGAGCGCGCGGAACAACAGCTTGCGATTGGCTAATGGCTATACGTGTACAGGGCGGAGGAAAGCATCTCGCAGCGTTATCCGTATACTTAGATAGAAGGCGTCATTTGGGCACCCGTTTTCCCTATCGTTTATCCTTGCAATGGCCAACATGGCCGCCGTTGCTTGATGACAAGTGAGCAGAGGAGTCCGGAGCCGCGAAGCCGAAAGAGTAGACTCTCATGGCACATAGCAAGTAGGCGTGTAGCGACGCACCCCTCGCCTCTTCCAAATCTCCGACGAGCCGGAGACCCGAGCGGGGGGGGAGAGGGGCAGTAGCAGGGACCCGCGCGGGCGGGCGGTGCGGGAGGAATGGTGGTGGTGGACGCGTCGGAGTTCGGGGCGGACGGGTTCGACCCGAAGCGGTGGATCAACGCGGCGCTGGACGCGCGGCACGCGTCGGAGCCGCTCGACCGCTTCCTCGCCGATGCCGAGGAGCGCCTCCGGGCCGCGGCCGACGACGCCGCGGCCGCGCTCGAGCGGGACAGCACCGACGCGCTCCGCCGAGTCCCGCTCGCGTGCCGGGACGCGCTCCGCCTCCGCGACGACGCCGTCGCGCTCCGCTCCCACCTCGCCTCCGTCCTCCAGTCCCTCTCCCAGGTGTGACCGCCTTCCCCCTCTCGTTCCTAATCGGATCTGGATCTCGCACTTCCTTTGCTTGTACTATGCGAAATCGACATGGATTTAGAAATGGTTAAAGTGGATTCAAAATACTTTTTTTTTCGGACTTGCCCAAACACAAAATACCTTCTTGTATTCGCACTCTCAAATGAGAATGGAAGAAATTCGACTTTCATATAATATCTTAATAGAATTCCATGCAATGATCAATGCATTTTTGAATTCTATATTATCTATATGTCTAGAATTCTAACAAGGGAGTACCCCTCATTTCGTTCAAATGTGATACTTTTGAGTCAAAATTACATAGTGCTATTTAGTTTATTTTATTCGTCAGGTATGATTACAGTTCGATCTCCTCCCTGTATCAATACCATGTATTCAATTGAATCGGGATCTCACTTTCGGTATCTAGTCAGGTATACTTGGGCTTCGACATGTACATGATATATTGCTAGAAAACGTCATACTATAGACTGCCAAATTCACAAGTGAGGCTTAATTTAACGAGCATAGTGTCCTGTGTAATTGCGAGGCTAGTATTGTAATTGATATTGACTATTTTCTTTTTTATTCCGAAATTTTGTTTATTTATTGTAATTGATATAGACTCCTTTTGTAGTTTTGTAGTTGACATGGACTCTTATTTCTATTGTTTTTTATTTCAAATTTGTTTTTTCATTGCATTTCGTATGGACCTTTTCTTTTAATCTAAACCATTATATTTTGGTCTAACTATAATCAATGACGTAGATCTTTTGTTTGCTCTCCAATTAACGTGGGAATTTCTAGTATTTTAGGATTAAAGTGGTGGCTCCGATCGACTCTACTTTAATATAATAATAACAATAACAATGAGCAGAATGTCTAGCGCATTTGCTGCTATATTCGTGTCAATCTTTAACCTAGCATGGACATTATTTTTATTATAAATTTATGCTTTTTATTGTGGCTGATATGTAGTATTACTTTTAATATGACATGAACTCTTATTTCTATTATTTTTATTTTATTAAAATTTCTAATTGTAGCACGTATGGACTCTTTCTTTTAATCTAAGCCGCTATAATCCGATCCACTATAATCGATAGGGCTGATATTTTCCTTTTTCTTAGATTAACGTGGGAATTTCGACTTACGTGGAAATTCAATTAACGTGGGAATTTCTAGTATTTTTGGATTAACGTGGTGGCTCTGTTTTATCCTCCTTTATATGTATGGTAGATAATAATAGATTTATTTGGGCTTTAAGTTAAGTGTCTTCTGTTTTTAATTGTATATCGGAGTTTATTTGGGCTTGGTAAAAAGGAAGTTTATTCTGATGCTACAGTTTCAATAAAAAACTATTAATTTGGGATGGTACCATGCAACTATAACCCAATCCACTCTAATTGATAGGGCTGATATTTTCCTTTTTCTTAGATTAACTTGGGAATTTCGACTAACGTGGAAATTTTGATTAACGTGGGAATTTCTAGTATTTTTGGATTAACGTGGTGGCTCTGTTTTATCCTCCTTTATATGTATGGTAGATAATAATAGATTTATTTGGGCTTTAAGTTAAGTGTCTTCTGTTTTTAATTGTATATCAGAGTTTATTTGGGCTTGGTAATAAGAAAGTTTATTCTGATGCTACAGTTTCAATAAAAACTATTAATTTGGGATGGTACTATGTGATTTACTTATGAATGATACACCACAACTTCACCCATTGAAACTTTGACCATACTGTATAGGGTAAACAAATTCAGAGCTGATGTCAATACAGACTTTGCCTCTACGTCTCTATAACACTACGTGTGTCAGCATAAAGTACCTCAGCATGTAGTTCTTGTTAACTACATATGAACTGCCAGAATCTTGTAGGATGAGATGCAACACAAAATCGCAAACCTTACATTTTTCTACCATATTGTGTACTTATTGCAATGTAGCCATCTCTCTATCTCTTAGCTACAATAGCAATTTGTTTGATCTTTTGTAGAATAGAAACGGAATTTGCTAATGCTAGATTTTATTAGAATTAGTGATTCATATGATAACAAATTAAGCATTCGGATCCATTCGTATGATAACAAATTAAGCATTCAGATCCAACTACATTTCAGAAATGTGGTAGTTAAATAAACACTGATGATGATATCTCCAACCAGGCTGAGGGCTCATCCGCTGAGTCAATAACTGCGTTGGCGCGTATAGATACTGTGAAACAACGCATGGAAGCGGCATACGGAACATTGCAGGTAAGGTGTATGTGGTCCATGGCATATGTTGGAGAAAATGTTTTATTCATAGTGGTTATTTCTTATCTATTAGTTTGTTGGACGTAATGGCAGGATGCAGCTGGACTGGCTCAGTTGAGCCAAAGTGTTGAGGATGTGTTTTCTAGTGGTGATCTTCCTAAAGCTGCAGAAACCCTGGCCACCATGAGACATTGTTTGTCAGCAGTTGGCGAGGTATTGCTCTCCCCCCCCACCCCCTTCTCTGTGTGTGTAAGAGAGAGAACGTGTGTTTGTCTGTGTCTATCTAGCTTATTTACAGGGGCCATTCATTTTAACTTATAAAATGTTAATTTCAGGTTGCAGAGTTTGCTAATGTGAGAAAGCAGCTTGAAGTATTGGAAGAAAGGCTAGATGAAATGGTTCAGCCTCGCTTATTGGATGCACTTTCCAACCGCAAGGTTTTTCTTCCTTATAAAACTAGTTCATTTATATTGACAGTCCATGAAACGTCTCTCTTTTACTTAGAACCTGTTACGTATGCAATTTTGGTTGTAAGGTTGATGCTGTGCAAGATCTTCGTGGTATATTGAAACGTATTGGGAGGTTTAAGTCACTGGAGGTGCAATACACTAAGATCCATGTCAAGCCTCTAAAGAAACTTTGGGAAGATTTTGACTTAAAGCAAAGAGTTATTAGGGCAGAGATGGAGAAGCTTGGTGGTGAAAGCTTTAGTGGTCTCTCATTCTCAAGCTGGCTGCCAAGTTTCTATGATGAGACACTACTTTACCTTGAACAAGAATGGAAATGGTATGTTAATGGGGATTCTGTTTTCTTTTGTTCTGATTTATAAATACTTTCCATTATAAATATTAGTTAAATGGAAGCCACATTTTAACAGCAGCTTTTAACTATCTTCGGGATTCTCCATGGAGTCCCTACCATTAATGTATAGTTGCACTAAAATGCTAAACAATCATAGGTGCTTGACTGCTTTTCCCGAAGAATACAAATCACTAGTCCCAAAAGTACTTGTTGAGACCATGAGTGAATTGAATTCGAGCTTTGTCTCTCGTGTCAACCTAGCAACTGGAGATGCTGTTCCTGAAACCAGATCTGTTGCAAAAGGTAATATTTATCTAATGGTTGCATTACATATTTATATCTCTAATTGACAAGTTACTAGTTAATGCTTGTTTCTTTCAAAAGCATGCTTAGTTTCTTTTTCATAATAAATTGATTTATCTTCTCTGTGCCCAGGTATACTGGATGTTCTATCAGGTGACTTGCCAAAAAGTACCAAGTTGCAGAATAAGCATCTTATAGCACTAATCGAACTGCACAACATGACTGGCACTTTTGCTAGGAACATTCAGCACTTATTTTCTGAAGCAGATCTTGCAGTTTTGCTGAGTACCTTGAAAGCTATTTACTCCCCATATGAAGCCTTTAAAGTGAGGTAAACACTAAGCCATTTTATTCAAAAAATACACATGGGAAAAAGTTGTTGCATCTTGTTACCACCTGTATTTACAAGAACACTTTGTTGCTATTGATGTATACTACTAAACAATTGGTTCTGCATACTATTTTTTCATGCCATGTAGATATGGACAGATGGAGCGTGCTATACTTTCTGCAGAGATGGCAAGTATAGATATCCGTGGGGCTGTCTCTCGTGGTGTTGGTGCACAGGGCATAGAGCTGAGTGAAACTGTCCGTAGAATGGAGGAATCTGTCCCACAAATGATAGTACTTCTTGAAGCGGCTGTTGAGAGATGCATTAATCTCACAGGAGGTTCAGAGGCAGATGAACTGGTACTGGCTCTTGATGACATCATGCTGCAGTACATATCTAACCTACAAGAAACTTTGAAGTCCTTGAGGATGGTATGTGGTCTGGATAATACTGCACATAGTGATGCCTCAAAAAAAGGTACCGGATTAGAAAAAAAGGAAGCATCACGTTTGGTCGATGTTTCTGAAGAGGAAGAATGGTCTATTGTCCAGGGTGCTTTGCAGATTCTCACAGTTGTTGATTGCCTAACTAGTAGAACCTCAGTCTTTGAGGCTTCTTTAAGGGCTACTCTTGCCAGGATCGGAACAAACTTCTCTCTTTCCGGTCTTGGTTCCAGCCTAGATAAATCACCTGCAGCTGCTGTTGATGAGGATGTGGAAGTGCCTCTGGCTAGGAGGGCAGGACTTGATATTGCAGCCATTCGCCTCACAGATCTACCAGAAAAGTCTAAGAAACTTTTGACAGTATTACAACAGGCAAGTTAAATGGTTTTTAAATTTTATTGTTACAACACAAGAATCATCACTTGGCTACCTGACTGCAACTGTACATCTGAATTAGGGATTGAATTTCCAAAATGATGAATTATCTTCAGTCATAGTTGAATAGAACTTCTGCATGAAAGCTTATATTTAGGTAGTACTTAAATTCTTTAGTTATTAGATGCTCCAGACTGCATCATTTTCTTGTTGAATTTAGTCAGCATGTCCGTATTTTCTAGCAAATGCCAGATTTCTTTTCTGGATTAAATAAATGTATGCTTAATCATTTGATATTATGCTTTTCTATAGTGTTTCAGATATTGAGCAAACCAATGTCTTTCTTAAGCAGCCTGAGTTCAAACGTTTGGAGTAAAGTTGTAGGATAATTTTAAGAATATCTGGCTTAGGAGATTCTGGAGTTACTCGATTTGTGTTACACATTATTGAAATTTATTTATCTATAGCATAGAACCTGGTCATGTTCATTTTAAATTCTTGCACATGTAACTTTATTTGCCTCATGTTCTGTTTATTGAAAGAAGTTATTTCTATTATACAGTCAAGAGATCCAAGGTTCCATGCTCTTCCTGTGACATCACAAAGAGTTGCAGCCTTCTCAGACACAGTAAATGAACTTGTCTACGATGTGCTCATATCTAAAGTTAGGGTGCGTCTTAGTGAGGTTGCTCGCTTACCAATCTGGTCATCCATCGAGGAACAAAGTGGCCTTCCTCTTCCAAGCTTCAGTGCCTACCCACAAGCATATGTGACCAATGTTGGGGAGTATCTCCTCACTTTACCGCAGCAGTTGGAGCCACTTGCAGAAGGTATCTCAGGCAGCGAGGCTGGAAACGATGAGGCTCAATTCTTCGCCACTGAGTGGATATTTAAGGTAAGCACTATGCACAAAGCCTTTTTGCTGCTCAGCCCAAGTTCCAGATCATAGAATCTTCCAAAAGACTGCTAACCACTCTGGGTAGTGTGAAATACGCCATCAGCAAAAATCAACCATGCTTCAACAGTTCAATGCATGCCTTCGCAAATTGTGTTCGGAAGAATGATTTACCTAGAATACGCGCAGGGCAATTGAAAAGAAAACTGCATCAAACTTATCAAGTAGTACATATTAGCCCATTTGGTTTAAACATGGGAGGGAGACTGTTTCTGCTGGCTCTAAATATCTGTTCCCATGCTTCAGGTTGCCGAGGGTGCTACCGCCCTGTTCATGGAGCAGCTCCGTGGTATCCACTACATCACCGACCGAGGAGCGCAGCAGCTTGCAGCGGACATAGAGTACCTGAACAATGTCCTCTCTGCGCTTTCCATGCCGATCCCTCCGTTCCTCTCCACCTTCCTCGCCTGCATCTCCACCCCGAGAGACCAGGTCCGCGACCTGATCAAATCGGACGGTGGTAGCCAGCTCGACCTCCCAACCGCCCACCTGGTCTGCAAGATCCGTCGCATCTCACTGGATCAGTGATACTTCTAGGTTGCTGCAGTCTTCTTTCTCCACATTTTTGCGTGCATTCCCACGTTCCCAGAAGAGTTGCTCCAGTGTTCTTTTCTTCCTTTTCCCTTCTGGTGACAATTGAGTTTCCCTTGTCAGATAGAGAGAGAACAATCATGTTATATATTGGTTGCAGATAGAGAGAGAGAACAATCATGTTATATAGACTATAGCGTACATTGAGAGGGGAATGTACGACTTGCTGGCTACACAAAGGGCTTTGCTCTACCACACACTAATCGATTGTTCTATTCCTGCGCGAATTGAGCAACCACGCCATGGAAGCACCAAACTGGGGCTGGGAGGTGGGAGCTACAAGATATTTCACCCTAGGCTAGTGTAGTTTCTACTCGCTAGCTGAGTTTCAAAGAAGATTTTGCATTGGAAAATCGTTATGCCTCCAATAGAAAAAAAATGCTGATAATCAGACCGAAGTCGATCAAAATTCGGCAAGCAAACATTTGAATTCTTCATTAAAAAATGTTGAAATCCTAGCCGAATTTCCCTTGATACCCACTGATATTGATTGAAAATTAATCGGATGGTTCACCCACTGATAGCCCACCGATTTTGTGTATGCTCTACAGAAATCCTATCATCTTTTATGAATACTGTTCTGCTATTAATTCTTGAGCTAAAAAACACCTGATATTCCAGCAATATGGATAAGATCTTTTCGAGTTCGGCTCATTTCAAAACCTAAAATCGGCCCGCTTCTGTGAGCTATATTTGCTACTCGACGGTGTTGTGCTGCGTACGTTCTTATGCCCGTGTGGGCTTCTCTCTTCAGGGCTGGGCCGAAAGCCCGCGCTTGACGAGGCAGTCCTCAAGGCTGGCCATGCATGGCCCATTGACCATGGCCCATGGATAGTGCAGGCCCATCGGGTGAGTCCATATTCTGGTCGGCCCTCCCCTCTTCGCCGTCCTCTTCGCACTAGCCACTTCTTCTCCGGATAACACAACACCGAGCGGGTGGGCGCCATGGCGATGCCCATGCGAGCGGCGGTCTCCCCCCCGAACGCCATCTTCTCCGTCGCGCCACCGCCGTCGCACCTCTCCCTCTCCCTCTCCACCATCCGGAAGATGCGCTCGTCTCTCCACCACCACCGCCTTCGCGCCTTCCCAAGTATGTATGGCCATCCACCTCCCTTCCTTCCCTTTCTTGGCACTCGCTACCACCCTCTGGTCTCACCACGGGCTCATTTCCGGCGGGTATCATCAAATCTTGCAGGCTCCGAATTAACCCTCGAGGAGCTCAACCCATCCGTCGAGCTGCTGGTACGCTCCCTCACTCTCCTTTACTAGTTCTTCACTCTGCTTCTTCTCTGCTGCTGTAATTCTTTTGCTCTATACTAACATGCTTGATTTCTTGCTTGCTGCAATCCAGAGGAAAACTGCGGAGGCCGTCGGCGATTTCAGGAAGACCCCCATCTACATCGTCGGTATGCATGTAACTATTGTATATACGCCCCTTCAGCTCAACTCCGCTCATGAGTCATGAGTCACTCACTACGCTGCACTGTAAACGGCTTCTGATCACTCCCTCGATCGTTCTTTGGAAGCCAAGATGCCTCAGCTGATGTCTGGCTGACGGTTTGCTTCTTTCTGCGCAGGAACGGACTGCACTGCCAAGCGCAACATCGCCAAGCTTCTAGCTAATTCCATCATTTATCGCTACCTCTGCAGCGAGGATCTGCTCGAGGATGTTCTTGGAGGCAAGGATGCACTCAGGGATTTCGGAGAGTCCGATGAGAAGGGCTACCTTGAAGTCGAGGTGTTCATCCTCCCTTCTTTCGTTTCCTTTTTCTCTTTACTCTCCCTCCGTTCCAAATTGTAGTTCATGTTTACTTTTAAACACGCCTTTTCACTGTTGTAGTTCTCTTTACTACGGAGTAGTTAATAGTTTGCTTGCTCAAAAACACACAAACTCCAGTCAAACTACAATTCGGTGTCGGAAATTGCTGAGTTGCTCAAGCAGGATGTGCGAAATAGAATCTTAGTTTTTGGGGACAATGATCATGGCTGATGGCAAGGGCATTGTCGAGATTGTCTAGCTCTGTTTCCTTTCTCTGGTTTTCTGTTTTCTGTTCAGTCTTTGTGCTACTTTGGCCTTTGGGCCATTTAATTTTCACTTCCTTTAGTCTTACTAACTTACTTTGAATGAATGGGCAGAGCACCTGCCAATGTTTTGGGAAAAAAATAACACAAACTAGTTTCTTTGGTTGCTAAAAAAACTCTCATCGGAAGTCTGTACCAGTGTGCCATTCTTGTTGTTCTGTTGACAGACTGAAGGTTTAAAGCAACTCACCTCCATGGGTAGCCTTGTCCTCTGCTGTGGGGATGGTGCCGTCATGAACTCAACCAATCTGTATGGATGCACCTTCACCATCTATTCAGTCGCATGCATTCAGTCTGTCTCATTGAGGTTCTGATGCTTATGTCTAACCTATAGAGGGCTATTGAGGCACGGTGTCTCGATTTGGATTGACATTCCACTGGAATTGGCAGTGAATGATATGTTGAAGAGCATGGGGGCACAAGCTAGTTCAGACCCAGACTCTTTTTCTAAGGTTTGGAACTCATCACCCTCTTTATGATTGTGTTTCTTCTCTAAAAACATTGCAACTGAGATATCCTTATATTTTCCTGCTGTTGTAAATGATTCTTGTTCAGCCATATGAAAGACTCGATACATCCGACTGTAAGGACTGAGGTTTTATCGACACTACATTACTTCTTAAACAGTAATCCCATCAACCATCTAGACTTGTTGCTTTATATGGGTGGATTCAAGTATGACCATATTAATCCCTTATGTGAAAAATGGCTTCAAAGCCTTTAGCTCGTCTTGGTTAACATGGACGAGGTGTGAATTCATAAAGGTGTCTTGTGATGAGCAGAGGCTCTACGATGCAGGAGTGTGAAACTCAAATGGGAGGCTCTATGGGCCAGCTTCTGTGTGTTTAAACTTCACTATTATTCAAGGACCGAAGTCTTCGTTCGGTTCCTGAGGGCCAGCATATTCTGTTTTTTGGTCAAAGCACCATTACTATCTAATTGCAGAAGAGATTCATGTTTGCAGGCAATGGGCATCCTCCGTCAGCGGTACGATGAACTGAAAGAGCGCTATGGAGTTTCTGATATTACTGTTTCAGTGCAAAGTAAACAAGGAACATCAGAAAGCCTTATTCCCTTTTAATTAAAATATATACTAAATGCTGAATTTGAGGTAGGTTTGTATTGACGATCTGACGTGCCATTGAACACAACTCCTTTCAGATGTGGCTTCTCAACTAGGCTACAGCAGCATTGACTCCGTGAGCCTAGAGGACATGGTGCTTGAGGTAACCAATATAACCATACACACCATTCTTTTCAGACCTGACATTGGATATTTCTCTCTCTCCCTCTCTGCAGATTGTTAGGCAAATTGAGAGGCTGATCCGAGCGAAGTCGATGATGGAAGCTGCTGGAAGGCCCTTCTAGTTGTACATTAAAGGCCCAAGATTTTTGTTGAGGCATATATATGGGAGCACAAATGCTTGGATTGTCAGGCCCAGAGGTCTGTACTCTGTAGCTGTGATGTGAAGGAGACAAGACAAGTCTATTGCTTTATTTTTGCATGGCGTGTACCAAAGTTGATTTGCAAAGCCATGCATTGAAGCATGGTTGATTTTGTGGCATATTTCACAAGTATACATGGTGATTTGACAGTCTTTTGTTGAAGATGCCATAATCTAGATGTGCACAGTATAAAACAAGTTATGCGTGTACACTACCTTACTTACCTTGGAGTTTATTTTGCCTAACCTACTCCCTCGCCGAGCTTTATTATTATTATTATTATTGCATCCGTGCCTTCATAAAGTTTGCACTTTGCACTTTACAAAATATGGGTCCAGCGTCCAATTATTTCTCGTACTCCTAATTATTTCTTTATACATTGTGCGCACTACTAGTTAGTATTGCTTTGTACATGAAGTGTATTTTTAAAAAACGTCAAACTTTAAATAGACAGTTTCATTAACAACGTCTGAGAAGGCTGCAAGCCGCAATTATTCTTTGCGATGTGGCAGGGAATGCACGGAACCTTGGATGCTTTGACTGCACAATATAAATAATTTCTTTAAATGAACAGAAATGAAGGAAAACGAAGTTACATGTGCAAATTGATACAATATGAACATGTCGGTCTTGTTCTTTACGGCTTAAATAAAAGTTAAAATCTACCGCTGAAAATTTATCATTTTTATAAACCTAGTGATATAATACTACATATCCAATTTTGTAGGATTTTAAATGGTTTTTCTCATGGTTCTTATTCTTTATATTTTTTTACTCTTAGAGGTCTCTTTCAAAGTGTTATCCTTTTTTCATATTATAATTTTTAGTTGGTTTCAACCGAAAAGAACATGACCTCTGTTGATATAACAAGTATCCAAAGTGGCTAAAACTTGGAGTAACAAATTCTGAACTACAAACGACCATCTCCATTGGTTTGGATCAACCTAGAAGCATGATCACACCAACAAAGGAGAAAACACAGCCAGTTTAGCCTCTTCTAGAGCGGCAACCAAAGATTAGTAGTGTGAATCAGACCACATGATTACCTTTTAGCAAAGTTAAAAAATTAGATGTTCCAAATTAATGACTGGCAATGGTCCATTTTTTTTAACCAACCTTACAGAAAAAAGGAATAATGGATATCATGTGAAAATAGGCCAAAATTTCATAAACAAATGTTAACTCAGAGATGAACAAATCGTCCCCACTTATCAGGCGTTAGAAAACAAATTCCGGGAACATGGGCCTTGTTTGTTTCAGTGTTAGTAAAGTTGAGTTTTACTGTAGTAAAATTGACAGACCTCAAAAAGTGGTCTAATAATTCTAAAAAAATAATTAAAATATAGTTTGACAATCTTTAGAAAACTACTGACAGCCACAAAAAAATTGTAAATTATTACAACATGTAAGCTATGTAAAAGTAACAAAGTTTGTTACAGTAAAACTCAACTCAACTTTAAACTGAAACGAATAAAGCCCAATAGGGACCATTTTGCAAAAATCCTAAATTAAATGGTATAATTGATTATTTGCTCCGAAGTTGATGTGCAATTGATTATTTATCCTGCTGTTTGATTATTTGCCCTGCTGGTCCACATGTCATAGATATACATCAGAATAAATAATCAATTACACATCTATTTTGAACAAATAATCAATTGCACATCAGAATAAATAATCAATTACACATCAACTTCAGGGCAAATAATCAATTACCTCAGCCAGAGCAATATACCGGTTCAGGCCACACTGCCCACCCCTTCCCGACCAAACACCCGCCGAGACTCCCACCGCCGACGATGACCGCCGCCGCCGCCTCCGCCTCGCCCCGCACCACGCAGCAGCTCGTCGACGCCCTCACCGCCCATCTCTCCCTCTACCACGCCGCAACCCCGAGCCCTCCCCCCGCCTCCTCCCCGCGCGCCGCGATCCTCCGGTGGCTCGCCTCCCTCCCCCCGGCTGCCCGCGCCGCGGCGGCCACATCCCTCCTTTCCCCCGACGCGGCCGCCGCGCTCCTCTCCATGGTCAGCCGCCTCCGCCTCCGCGGCCACTCCTCCTTCTTCGTCCTCTCCTCCCCGTCGCCCGCCTCGCCGGAGCGCACCGTTCTCTCGCGGCTTTCCCGCGGCCTCCTCTCCCGCGCCGCCGCAGCGTCCCGCGCGCACGGCATACTCTTCTCTAACGTCCTTCTCTTCGCCTCCTCCCCTGCGTCGTCGCGCGCCGACGCGATCACCGTCGCCGAGGCCCTCTTGGCCGACCTAGACGCTTTTGTTGCAGCAATGGACGAGATCTCGGGTGGGAGGTTCCTCTGCTGCGGGGACGGCGAGGTGAACTTGGCCACGATGGCGTGCGAGAAGTTCCCAGAGCTGCCGTGGCTGAAGGCGAAGGGGTACTACCTAATCGAGGAATTCGTGGCCAATTGGGTGGAGATCGCGCTGCGGATGTCATGGGCAGCTGCTGGGGGAGCTGGAGGTGGAGGGAGGAAGGCGGCGAGGGTTGGGAAGGGTGTGAAGGAGAAAGCTGGGTTGGCCGCAGGCGCATTCTGGAGGGAGAAAGGTTATGTGGATTGGTGGATGAGGCTGGAGCCACGGGTGAGAGCAAGGATCATGGGTGCCTTCTTTGGGAAGGGTGCAATGGCGTTGGTAATGTGCTTGCTTTCTCTGAATTTTGAAATAATTTACTTCATGTATTCCAAATACTATGGTTGCTGCATGTCTGTATGCATAAAATTTGAGCCCTATTTAATATAGGCAAATTGAAGAAGTTTAAAAACAATGGTGTAGTTTCATCAGCTTCTTTGGGTATGGTTTTAGTTCAAATGGAATGAAAATCTAAAAGGAAAAAAAATCATTTCTTAATTACATCAGATGTTTGTGAAACTTTTGTTGACTAATTGGCAGTGATCAGCTGTGATAAACTACACATAGGTGAGGTAAACAAATGTTATTTCTATTTATTGAAGGGTAAGAGCAATTTGGATGTAGTTTTGAGTATTTATTGTCGGCTTGTCGCCATGGCATTTTAGTAAAGTAAATAACAAGGGCTGGCAGCATGGAGAAAGAAAAGGAACGTTTGGTAACTTGATATTGTGATAGAAATAACGTGGAAGGAGAATAATTTCTTGTCATTTTGTTTTAAGTCAATTGTTCAAAAACAAGCCAATGTTGTGCCCTCCTAACTATTCAGTAGCTTGCTAGTTCCTTAGGAATGGAGTGCCATGGTGTTCTGTTGCTTTATTTTGTTTGCACTAATGTTAGCTTTTGCAATCCTATGTTCATTTCTAGTTTTAAATAAAAAAATTTCAAGGAAAATAGGAAATCTAGCCCTTAAGAGAGATCTATTTGAATGGGAAAAAACAGGATAAAGGTATCGACCATGGATCAATGCTTTTGTTGTGTGGCATTCTGTTAGGGAAGGGTGGAAGGCTCCCCTGTATGGCTGGATCCAGTGGAGAATGAATTTCAGTGTGTGCTGTTATTCTCAAAAAAGGAGACAATAGATATGATATATGATTAGCCAGATAAATATCGCTTGTACTTTACATTGATCTAGAAATGTTGTATTGTCATGTGAAATGTCGGTGGTTATTTGACATAGCTACATTTGTGTGACCAAACTATCTGACAAATAAAGTTACTTGCTGAAATAAGCATGCGCTAGATACCACAAACCTTTGCATAGTCTTCCAAGTATCAATGCATTCAGGATAATTATCATCTGACAGCCCTATTGGCCAAAGTTTTTGTGTCAAGATTGGAGAAACCGAAGACCAGCTGCAAAATGGTCCTTTTTCATATATTTTTCCAGTAAAGCTGATTTTAAGGTCTTGTTAAGTCAAATTTCTTCTTGTTTTATAGGAATAGCATGCTTACAATACTAACTTACTGTATTATCATTAACACAAGTAGGTTACTTACCACAATTCTCCTCTAGTAATGTGAAATTAATTTGTGCCAAGTGTGCCTTTCTTTTGCTTTGTTGTGTCAAATGTTTTGCCTTTTCATTATAGGAATGCTTCTAGATAATAGGTTTCTACGTAGGTTTGACTCAAGTAGGCTACTTTGTTCCTTTTCTGGCTTGACGTGTGACACCCATGATTCCCATCTATTAGTGTGGAAGCCCTCATTTTTCTGCTAGCTGTGTGCCTTTCCTAGGTCATCAAATATTTGCTGATTGATAATTAGTCTTTCTATTTATTTGGATTTCTTGTGTAAACTGGTATCTTGAATATGCTTAACTGTTTATGCCGTTTGCCCAGTTGTGTTGGCAAAATAATCAGCTCTTTGCCACCCATACAGGCTTGTTTTACATATTGATAGTGATTGGGAAGATAATTACTAAAGTTGGTGTGCAGTTAAGCTGAGAAAGTTGCTGTGTGTCAAGCATGTCTGATATGCTAATAGCTCAAGTTTGCAGGCTAATGAGATTGTTGAAGGATCAGATATTGTTTCTAGCGACAAACTCTGTGTCTGTCTAGGCGATTCAGGATCATTTGCTGCAGGCACTTCTTATGAAAATACATGGCAATCTTTCTTCAGAAAGAATCGACCTGATTGCATTGATTTTACAAGCATTCTGTCTTGTAAAAAGAAGCCTAAGTTTGTTAAAGAATTGGAAAAATTGCTACTGGTTCAGAAGATAGTGTGTTTGAAGAGCAATATTGCTTACTTTGGTGGTGATGCAATATTTTTCATTTCATTAGCATCAGTTGGTACTGTTACTGACCATATATTCATGAAATTACGAAGACTTCTCATGGTGGTGTCTATAGAAAGCATTAATCTTGAACTCATTGGGGATGGAGCATTAGAGACTCCCCAAAAGGACGAAGTTGAGAAGACTAATGGAGGTTCTCGAAAAGGAAAGAAGAAGTCTAGCAGCTCAAAAAAATTAACAGCATCTGCTAAGGCATCCAAGGTATAGATGCTCTACTTGCTATAGTATTGCTACAGGCACACGGTTATATGTTTTACAAGCAAATTACCTTTCTGACCTAAGGACCTCTTATCAGGACAATAGATGCAGTAACTCAGAAAGTTGTCATTCTAGTATTTTGCCAAACCAGAAGACTCCATCTGTTGGTGGTACTACCGTGGGACCTTTTGAAGAAACTCCTTGCAAGGAAACACCAGGACCAGAGGTTGTATGCATTCTTTTTTGCACTATCTTTTTCTTTTTTTTTCTTTTTGGTTTGTCCATCAAATCATGACTCGCAAGTGACATCCTTTATTTTTCTAAACTTTTTAGGAGCAAGCTGTTGAGTTGGGTGACTGCAAGAATCAACGTAACAAAAAGAAAAACAAACGTAAAGTGAAAACAAAACCTAATCCTATGAGATCTGCGGACCCTGGATCTGGCAAATTGAAAACCGCTGTTCCTTTTGTTGATACAGAAGCCCCACAAAACCCTTTTGAAGCACATCATCATTCATCATATGCTCATTCTTCCAGGAGTGGTATTCCTGAAGCTGCGAGTTGCTCTGAATCTTCCATTACATGTATTGGAACTAAAGTAAAAGGCACCAGAGACCACACAGAACTGGAAGATGCATCGAATTCTTCCAGAGTTAGCTCATCAATAATTGCTGAACATTGCCAGAATGCACATAAATCTAATGCCCTAAATATAAATGAGCAGCCCTGGCCATCCATTAGTCAAATGGAATCCATGGTCCAAGCATCTACTTGTTTACCTTCCATAAATCTATATAGAAACTCTGTTGACCCATCAGTAAGATCTATGAAGGATAGGAGTGGCTGTGACACAACTCAAAATGCTGTGCATACACTAGCTCGTGGTGTTAGTACAGGACATGAGAAACATGTGGATCTTAACTCTCTAATGGCAAGTGACAAAATTTCACCATCTGTTATTCCTGCCAACATGCTTCAAAATGCTACAAGTGACAACAGTACAGTAATAAAAAATGGTGGAGGTGAATATTATGTATACAACAGAAACTTACTGGGAGGAACATCGTATGAGTGGCCGAGTGTAACGCCACCTCATTTTGTATCACCTGAAATGCAACAACGCCCTGCCACAGCGGACAGGTTGCATCTTGATGTTGGTTACAGATGGCCTACTCAATTTGACCAACCTTTCCTTCCTGCCAACCATCAAGTGAGAAATCCGCCAATTGAGGCTGAATGCAATCAAATGTTATCTTCTCTAGCACTGCCCTTAAGTTTTGACTGGCCTCCAGTTTTGAGAGGGTATGGTAAATTGAGTCACAATGCAGCCTTAAGTTATGACCCATTGTATACCCCACAGATGCATTCGTCTGCTTGGTCCGGGATTCCTGCTCAACTAGTGCAAAGAGGTAGTATTTGCGGTGAAAAAGAGAGGAAGTATTTTGGTGACAGTGACCTGAGAAACACATCGGATGCTGGGGATGATACTGAAAGCTATTGGTTTTCTGAAGAAGAATCAGATGGCTGTGCAGGAAGAGATGTTAATCAATATTTTGGTGGAGGTGTAATGTATTGGAGTCCTGCTGAACATGCTGGAACTGGATTTTCAAGACCACCATCTCTTAGTTCGGATGACAGTGCTTGGGCTTGGCATGAGGCAGATGTTAGTCGAGTTGTTGATGACATGGCTAATGGCATTCCATCTACATATAATCCAAATGGTGTATCATCACCACCCTCCACTCCATTCTGTTCCCAAAACGAATCTTATGATCCTCTCCCACTGTCTGTTGGTACCTCAATGGCAGGGAATGACATCAACCATGAAGCTTTGCATTCTCCATCTTCCATGCATGACAGCCCTGAAGAAAGATGTACTTCAGTTGCAAAGAGTCAGTCTTGTTTTAGTGAAGTAAAGGGAGATACGTTGCCATATGCAATGCTGCGGCCAATAGTTGTTCCTAGTATATCACGGAAGTCATCAAGATCTGACTTTAAGGGTGGTCATGATCACAGGAGTCCCTGTGTCCCTTCAACCAGGAGGGATATACCTCTTGTAAGAAGACCTCCATCGCCAGTAGTACTTAGCGTTCCCCGTGTGCCTCGGCCTCCTCCTCCTTCGCCTGTTGGAGAGTCAAGGAAACGAGGATTCCCAATTGTTAGATCTGGTAGCTCAAGTCCAAGGCACTGGGGTATGAGAAGTTTGTTTTCCGATGATAAGATTTTCAGTAGGGCTCAGTTTTGCTTGGATGGCCCTGAAGTTGTATGGCCTTCATGGGCAAATAAAGGCACCCCCAGTGGTACTTTGGTGCAATCAATTGAGGATACTGTTTTGCAGGACCACCTTGTTAAGATTTCACAGCTGTCACATGATCAACATGTAAGGAAGTAATTTCCAATCTTTCATCATTGATAAGAAGTATCATTTATGCAGCTTTCTTTTGTGCCCATTTAACATATGCTTTTGCAGCCAGATATTGCATTGCCTCTGCAACCAGCAGATATGTTAAACAGTTCTTCTCACAAGGCATCCCTCTCTTTGATGCATAATGCTCTACATGAAGAGATAGATCAATTCTGTAAGCAAGTATGTCTCATTATCTTCTGCCTTTTGTGCCACAGCCTTTAGGTTTGTCAGTATGTGTGCAATGTGATCTTTAATCATTATTCTGATCCCAAGCAATTCTATGCCATTCTTTGGTTTGAGCCTGTATAAGTCTCTTTTAGTAGATTTTTATTCCAGCTGTAATACTTTAAAGGTCGCTGCTGGGAATTTGGTGAGGAAGCCCTATATAAACTGGGCTGTCAAAAGAGTCACAAGGTGTCTGCAGGTTCTTTGGCCTCGCTCCCGTACAAACCTATTTGGCTCAAATGCCACTGGTTTGGCTCTTCCAACCAGTGACGTGGATCTTGTTATTTCTCTTCCCCCAGTTCGTAATCTGGTGAGTTGCATGACTAATAACAGTGTATAACAGGGTAGTTCAAATACAGCTGACCTCATGTTTTTATGGACAATATTAAATTATTGCTGCTTTCAGGAACCTATTAAAGAAGCTGGAATTTTGGAAGGCCGGAATGGCATAAAAGAAACATGCCTTCAGGTAATGCACCCTGCCTGAAAGAGTGAAATATTATAGTTATGCTGTTTACTCTCTGCATTATTTAACAGGCTATCATATTTGAACATAAAATTTATTTAAACGGATATAGGTGTTCGTTTGATTGAACTGTTGTATTATTTAGTGATTTATCTATTCTCTTCAGGCAGAGTATAGGGATTGAACCGGTTCGGATACGGATTGGATAGTGTCTTTACCGTATTCGTATCCATATTTTTTTAACGAATACGAACCGAATATCTGTCGAACACGAATACGGATCGGATAGTGTAACGAATACGAATCGGATATGTACCCAAGTCGGATCGAATACAAATGTCCTTCAACTTTAATAGCAAATTTTGGCGTGATAAATTTACAAAATACATATATGGATATCATCAAAATATATATGACAAAGTTAACAACTCTAATAGCATGTATAATCTAGATATTATTTTTTGTATCTGGATAGTATCTGTATCCGTAACCGTATCTGATCCAATTTTGCAAAACGTATCTGGTACAATTTTGCAAAACTTATCTGGTATCCGTATCCAGTAAAAAATCCGGATAGTATATGTATTCGTATCCGTATTCAGTAAAATTTCGTGAACCGTATCTGGTAAAAAAATCTGGATAATATCCGTATTCGTATCCTTTTTGTATTCGAATACGGATATGATATGCAGTTTTTTGAATACGATAGCCGGATAATTCGGATTATCCGTTACCAGATTTCACCCCTAGCAGAGTAGCTTTTAAGTTTTTCGTTCATTGCCAGATAGTAGGAGAAGATTTGTTTGTTGTATTGAGTTATGTCAATGGTAGTGTCTCTACTTTCCTTTAATCATAATTGTAATAATACATATTATACGAGGGTGATTCTTAGAATTGTCCCAGGAGGCCAGGAAACAAGTAAAACATTAAAAAAAATTCTGTTTTTATGTTGGCCAGTTGGTGTGGTTGTGCTTTGTGAGGCACATGGGTTGGCTTACTTTTAAGCTGTATGTGTGTTCGTCTATCTTAGTGGCATGGTAAATTAAGGACTTTTATATTTTTAGATGTTTACTTAGTACTAATTGTCATACACTGTTATGTGCATAACTGCATATGCTGGCATTCATGTTTTCTTAACATGCAATACATGCTTTTTTGCCCACAACAAAAAATAAAACTACCTTCCTCTTCACACTTATCATCTTTGCTTTCCATTTTTGGGGTTTCAGCATGCATCAAGGTGTCTTGAAAACCAGGACTGGGTTAGGAGTGATTCCCTCAAAACAATTGAAAACACAGCAGTAAGTGCCTTTCATTTGCTAGTTCGCATGCTTATTTTTAATTGTCTTCACTCTTATATCATTAAAAATTGTAGATACCTGTGATCATGCTTGTAGCCGAAGTGCCTTGTGATACAAATATGTCCAATGAGTACTCTTCTGTTCTGGATAGCTCACAAGAACATTCAGTCAATGTGCTTGGAGAGCAAGGCAGCCCTCCTCGTTCTGATAACTCTAGCTCAGAAGGCAGCAACACGCTCATGTGCTCAAAAATGAATAAGGATGATTGTGATGCAGTGCAATCAATTCGTCTTGACATAAGTTTCAAATCACCATCCCATACAGGACTCCAAACTACTGAGTTGGTAATAAAAAACATACTATCTGTACCTCATTATTTTAACAAAAAATAAGTTCTTTATTTCTACTCATTAGATTTAAATATTCAACTTCAATGTGATTTTTTTTACCCATTCTGTTAAATATTCAACTTTAAATCTTCACTCCGTTGTTATGTTAAATGAAGGCATTGTTCCATGCTTTAGACAAATAATATTGAATAAGATGGAACTTAACAATATCCTATATTAAACATGTCCAGACTCAGACGTGACATTGCAATTTTAGTATTGCAATTATTTATGTTGAAGCATGATAGGAACACTGTATGCATTATTCATACATAAATTATGGCTACATTCAAAATGTTGTCATGAATATTACATACGTTTTGAATTATCATCATACATTCATGCTCTTGGTTTTTCTCAGTTGTTAGCTGTCACAGGAAACTGCAACAACATCAAAAGAAAAGAAATTAGAGTGGTTCACTGGATCAATGCCTAAAATTTCCCCACTCCATACCTTCCCTCCATCAACCTTAGGTGATTGTTCATTGTTCAACTGACATAAAATGAAAAATTAAGAGCCACTACAGTTGGCAAGGTTTTAGTAGTGTAGCATTTTGTACCAAATTGACCTAATTTCTTTCCCAGGCATGAACCCTATAAACAAATGAATTAGCAGTCATCCAGCTGCTTAGTAGGTTGAGTCAGGGAGCTGTCTGTCTATGTATTCCACATGCCATGCTACATGCTTTTTGGCCCATGATATCATGCTTGCAAACTTGAAAAAGTAATTTTCAGGACTAGAATTACTAAACAGGGTCCTTTACCTGTCTACCTATTCACTTTCATCCTTATGTTATTAAATGTACAGGTTTGTGAGCTGACACGGCAGTTTCCTGCAGTTGTACCACTTGCCTTAGTTCTAAAAAAATTTTTGGCTGACAGGAGTTTGGATCACCCCTATTCAGGTGGCCTAAGCTCCTACTGTTTGGTATGTTGCTTTTGATAATTACGCTGTGGCTCCGTCTGTAGTGATTTATAGCTTTGAAGTTTGTTTGCACTGGTTAACTTCTTTCTCATGTAAACTTAAGCTGACCTACATTCTGTTTATATTATTGCCATAAAAAAATTGGAATTATGAGTTAATGATTAACAGTTTTGCCCATGACTCTACTAGATTGGTCAGAGTTCTATATTTTATAATTTAGTTTATTTGTCTGGCTTAACCAGCCTGCTGTAAGATGATTTTCTTCCCATAAATCGATTAATATGGCATTGGTAACAATATACCCAGTAAAGCATGATTCCCAGCTTACTTTATCTGCTTATATCATCCCATCTTTGGATAATTTAGTTTGAAGTTACTATTGACTCTTTTTTTTGTAACACTCTTTCTTATTTTTCATGTTAGTGTATTATGCTAGTTAATGTCTGTTGAGCTGTTCCAGTGTTTTTCTGGCATCAATATTCATATCTTGAGAGGACCTGTGCAAAATAAACTTTTATTTTTCAATATCCTTTGCAGGTATTGTTGATCATTCGTTTTCTTCAGCATGAACATCATCTTGGTCGACCTATTAACCAAGTATGTTGCACATCTTGAATAGCCCAGTTGACTTGGAGTCTACTCTATTTTCTTACCTGTTCCTACGAGACACCTACTCCTGTATCACATGGTTATGTTTTAGTAATGGATTCATTTAATATTTCGCCGCATCCCTTGTCAATGACATGTGGGTCATGATTAAAAAAATTTGATCCATCAATTTTCATAAACTGTTACTATTGACATTATTGTGGCTTCATGTGTGCAGAATCTGGGCAGCCTTTTGATGGATTTCCTGTACTTTTTTGGGTAAGGAAATGCATTTGAATATATTGTTTAGCACATAAGGAAAAACACAAGTTCATGAGGTTAAAAAGTTGCATATATTTGTCTGAATGATAATTGGAGCATTGTACAATCTCCCCTCATGGAACATCTAATGTTGCTAGTAGCACACTATACTGCGGATATGGTATCTATCTGATGTCAGTATGTCACAAAATGGATGGCAGGAACGTGTTTGATCCACGCCATATGCGTATTTCCATCCAAGGAAGCGGAATTTATTTGAACCGAGAAAGAGGGCACAGGTAATGAAAATCAATATTACTAGATATCAACATCATTTATTCGGATTATTCCTGTCAGCTACTGCCTATGGTAATTTTTCCATATGTTCAATTTACAGCATCGATCCAATTCACATTGACGACCCTCTTTGCCCTGCTAACAATGTTGGCAGGAATTGTTTCCGCATTCACCAATGTACCAAGGTTCGTTATTTTTCTCCTTTCTCCACTGATGGTGATGGGATCCTTTTGCTGTCTAGAATTTGTTGTAATTCTCCTTTCTCCATTGACGGCATCCTTTTGCTGTCCAGAATTTTGATTTTTTCACTCTTCTTTCCCATATCTTTTGCCATGTCTTCACCATATTCAGTTATTATATCACATGCATGATAATTTTTAGAACGCAATGCTAGGAGTGTAGGACTAGTGTGCTACTTTGGCTGACCTTTGAACTTCTAAATTTACGGGTAAACAATCTTACTGTTTCGTCACGTGTATGACAGGCTTTTGCTGATGCTTTTGCTGTTCTAGAGAATGAGCTACTACAGTTCACTGCAGAATGTGGCACTCCTGCATCATCGTTCAACCTACTAAAGAAAATAATGCCAAGTATCGACTCTGATGAGTTATAGCGATAAAAAGGTTTCTGAACCTGGGAAATACTGCAATCTTTGTTGGGCTGGAAAATAAGCTGTGTTGCCCTCTTCGTACGAAGGTAAATAGAGAGTAATATCCAATGTCAATCTTAATTATATTTGCATTGTTCTTAACATTTGCTGCTTTGTATCTTAACAAGAGTACGAAAAACAGCCATATTTAAGTGTGTTATTTAGTGCAGGTGCGTCGCCTTGAAACTTCTGGCTGCTGTGAGCCTGAGGCCTGGTTCGAGAGCCTTAATGGTGAATATATGGATGCCTATGGGACTCATGTATTCCCTTGGTAAGTATATATTTCATCCCTATGTGCTTGATACCAGAAACTATATTGTCATTCACTTTTCGCTGATATATGTGTTGCCAAGGATGAAGGATTTGTCGTGTATGGACTCCGGTGACATCCAAACCATAATCGGTGAACTTAAAACTCTAGCCGAGCGGCGACAAGAGGCAAGGCGATGGAGAGGACAAGCTTGCCAGAGCATGAATGTACAGCGCGGATCAAAAGGTTAGAAAATTTTCTAATGCGATAGGAGAGCTCCTGCCCTTTTCTCGAAAAGATTGGAATTTTATCCGATTTTGCACCCCAAAAATGTCTATGGGTGTATAATAAGTAATAAATTTTTTTTTCGGACAGGTAAAGATGGGCACTCCAACCGAATGGTGTATCTCAAGGAAAGATGGAAAATGCGGCACGCACGTTATTCGCTGCCTTACACTGTCGCTAAACCCGGTGATTAGTCGGAGGGAATTGAGAGATGGACCCGCCGAGTGTGCGCCTGGGGTGGGGCCTATTTGATGGACCCGCCGAAACTCTAGCAGATGAGAATAAATAGGAGATGAATTTATCTATTATGTACACTTGAGAAAAGCACTAAAGAATCATCCCTTCTTACATCTTGTATTCATTATGTGATTATTCTGTCGTCTACGATCTACGCTTATATAAATAACTTCAGACTAAACCTAGTAATGTGGTTGTTTGACGACAAGACATTGCGGATCAATCAACGATGACCGTACAACTACATTGTTAGCTACACTGAATCATCACCATGCCGGCAGGTTTAGTCAGGATATATCGATTTGTTCTACGCGGCAGTTGTTGCATCCCGTCTTTACTACAACATGATCGAAGGTATAGAATCGAATTGCATTTGTAAATTCCTGTATAAATATGTATGAATCGTAGGGTGTTAAAAAAACCATTGAATGAACCGTCGTTTTTTTGGATCAACGAAGAACCAAATGAAGCATGTGCACGAAGCACGACCTTCGGCCGCAACTGGGCGTTGCTTGGAGCAGGCTGGCCGCGCCGCCGTATCCTAGCGCCGTCGCACGCCGTGTGTGCCTGGGGCAGCACCGCCGTCATGCCTCACCATCGGTGGATGTGGCACATCGGATCCATCTCTTCCCCTTCCCTCCTCAGAGAGTGCATACTCCTTTGGAGCCTGACGCATCAGACCACCCTCTCCGACATCCCAGACGACATAACTTGGACCCACTCCCTAAGTGGGAACTACATTGCCAAATCCGCTTACAACCTTCAACTCATGGGCAGCATTGCTCACCCCCTGGCTCAGGCCATTTGGTCGGCTCAAGCTCCAAATAAGTACAAATTCTTTGCGCGGACGATGAGTCACCATCGCATCAACACCAACGAAAGGAGAAATCTCTCCTATCCCAAATGAAAACCCAGGAATAGAAAAAAAAATCTCCTCGATGCGGACGTTGCTAGGAGCTTGGATCTGCCCCTGCCTCCGACCGCCGCCCCTATCTGCCCATCTGCCTCTGCCCCTCTACCCTTGCCTCCGGCCATCGGCATCCTTCGTCCTTGCCTCTTCCCCCTTCGCCCCTGCCTTCAGCCACTAGCCCCCCTCCGCCCTTGCCTCTGGCCGCCGCCATTGCCTCCAGCCCCTCCGCCCCTGCTTCCGGCCACCGACCCCCTCCACCCTCGCTTCTCGCCCCCCTCCACCCTGCTGCAGCAGGGCCATGCTCCCGGGTGCTGGCATGTAGTGGCAGCATGGGCGCCACCGAAGGAAGGTCTGAAGAGGAGCCGGAGAGGAGGTAGATTGAGGAGAAGCGTGGAAGCGTGGCGGTTGCACTAGTTTTTACTGTGGGTGGAAGTATGGAAGGCTGAGAAGGGAAAAGGGAGAAGTTTTCCTAGGGATATCAAGTGAAAAAAAATCCACATAGAAACAATTTTTTCTGGCCCTAATATAGAACTGATCGGAAACGGGAAGGGAAAACCGATGGGCCACGTCTGAGCGCACCATCAGTTTCACTGATGGGCCGAAATCCTCCACGAATCCTTTGGCCTGAATGCCCTAACCCCTGATGACCCAAGTCCGAGACCCCACTCCGCCGCCCCCACTTCTTCCCCAACCTCCCCGACGTGGTACCGGAAGTTGTGCTTGCCGCTGGTAGCCGCCGCCTCCCTAGTCCAGGCCACTGCTCATCGCTGCCTCCTCCTGTGTCCCACCACGCCCCGTTCGATCGCCGCCATGCTGAACGAGAACGACTGCGTCGACCTCACGGCGGCGGCGCGCTCCGTGCAGGTGTTCAAGATCAACGGGCACTACGCCATGCAAGGGAGGCACGGCTGCATCGCGTCGAGGATGTGGGCCGTCGGGGGATACGACTGGAAGATCGAGTTCCACCCGTTCGGAACCCACAGCAGGAAGTCCGGGGATTGGATCATGCTCCGCCTCAGCTTGGCCAGCGACGCCACCGAGGTGGCGGCGTCGTTCAGCTGCCGCCTCCTGGATCCCAACTCCAGGAGGAGCTCTTTCCCGGAGATCATCTTGCCCTGCACCTTCCGCCGGTTCAGCTCCGTTGAAGCCTTTCTCATGACACGCGAGGATCTGGAGAGGTCAGGCTACATCAAAGACGACCACTTTCTTGTGCAATGCGCCATCACCGTTCTGCTCGGCGCGCAGCCTCGAGCGGAGCTGCCGGAGGCTACCGCGGCGGCGCCGCTGCCCGCGCCCTTCGTTGCGGCGCCTTCCTCCGACCTGCACACGCATTTCGGGGAGCTGCTGCGGAGCCAGAAGGGGGCGGACATCACGTTCCTGGTCGCCGGCGAGCCCGTCGCCGCGCACAGGTGCGTGCTCGCCGCGAGGTCGCCGGTCTTCATGGCCGAGCTCTACGAGGGCATGAGGGAGAAGGAAGCGCAGCGCGTCGAGATCAAGGACATGGAGGCGGCGGTGTTCAGGGCCCTGCTCCATTTCATCTACACCGACACGTTACCGGAGCTGGACCAGCTGGGCGAGGAGCAGGCCGCGCCGATGGTGCAGCACCTGCTTAGCACCGCGGACCGGTACGGACTGGAGAGGCACAAGGCGATCTGCGAAGAGAAATTGTGCGGCGCCATTAGCGCGGAGACGGCGGCGTCGTCGCTGGCCTTAGCGGAGCAGCATGGGTGCTCGAAGCTCAGGGCTAGGTGCATGGAGTTTGTGGTGGCTGCCCCGAAAAATCTCGACGCCATTGCTGCAACGGAGAGCTACAAGAATCTCATGGCAAGCTGCCCCTCTGTTATGACTGACCTCCTGAAGCTCATGGTTAAGAGGCAAAAGTAATTGGATCTCTAATCAAAAGCTGAAGAACACCAATGGACTTTTTTTAGCATCTCGTGCCAAGCTTGAAAAGTTGAAAACAACAGAGGAAAAAAGAGAAGAGGAGGGCAGGCTTGGGGTCCTGGTCCTTTTTCCCTGCCTCTCCCTAAAATGCTCCCTGTCCCTCTCCCTCCTCAGGTCCAGATCCAGATCTGTAGGTGGCTTGGGGTCTTGATCTTCTCTCCGGCGATGGTGGGGGGAGCCGAGCGGCCAGCCGCCGTCGGAGGTGTGGCAGGAGCCCGTCTTCCCCCTTGCATTTCCCTTTCCTTTTTGGTTTGTAGGCTAGAGTTTGCCGTCGGGTCTTCGCCTGATGGTGGTTCCTCCATGGCGAGATGCTTGGCGATGACTTTGTCGGAGCCGAGCAGCACGGCGTGGGAGGGAGGTTCACCGCTCCGTGGGCTCCAACGAGGACGGCAGCCCTTGGTGGTGGCTCGACGGTGGTGGCTGTTTTGGGGAGGCCGGAGTTGGTTTGTCCATCCCTGCACCTGCCTCTATCGGTGTTTGTTTGCACTGCCGACGAGAGCGATGACGAGGATCTCGGATCCTTCGCCGTTGGTCTCTGGCAGTGACGGCGAGGGTAGCAGTTTGACTGCTTCGGTTTCGACGGCGACGTCCTGTTCCACAGTTCGAGTTCAACCGCTTCGCCATGGGAGGAGCACAGGCTGTATTGGCGTCGTCTTGTCTTCTATCTCCAAGCGTGGATCAAGTCCAGAGGAGATGTCTCCGGTGGCTATGCCAACCGAGGCTAGCCGTCCTCTTAGGCGGTGCTTCCTGTTGCTGATAGCGGTGGTGTGGGTGTATTTGCAGTTTGTCTCTGTGTGTGATGTTATTGTACTATCAGGGATATCTCTGTAACTTGATGGTGATTTAGCCCCAAATCAATATATGCCCCCTTGGCCCCTTTCTCAAAAAAAACACCAATGGACTTTTTTTTAGCATCTCCTGCCAAGCTGCACATCTGCATTGGCTGACCTCCTGAAAGCTCACGGTTAAGAGGTAGTACTACAAGTAATTGGATATCCAATTAACAGCTGAAGAACAGTGATGGAGTACTTTTCATTTGTTCTTCTGTGTGCTTAAAGCTTATTACCACAAATCTCCGCGTATGCAACTATGCGTTTTGTCCGGGAATCCTTAATTGGCCGGAAGTTCTGTTCACTTTCGAGGTTTTGGCTGGACCAGCTGATTTGTCGCAATAGAATATACTATGCATTAGTGAGCCTCGACACTAGCCCCTCTAGGAACATATTGAAACTCAAAAGAATGTGTGGATATGACCAACTAGGAACATATGGCTTTGCTTTTTTGTGATCTTATTCTTTAACACATTACAAGTCCCCATTACAGCCCGAGTGGACCACTTTATTGTCTTTTTTGGGCATAAGGCCTCCTGTCCATGATTCAATCTATGCATTTCCCTTTCCTTTTTGGTTTGTAGGCTAGAGTTTGCCGTCGGGTCTTCGCCTGATGGTGGTTCCTCCATGGCGAGATGCTTGGCGATGACTTTGTCGGAGCCGAGCAGCACGGCGTGGGAGGGAGGTTCACCGCTCCGTGGGCTCCAACGAGGACGGCAGCCCTTGGTGGTGGCTCGACGGTGGTGGCTGTTTTGGGGAGGCCGGAGTTGGTTTGTCCATCCCTGCACCTGCCTCTATCGGTGTTTGTTTGCACTGCCGACGAGAGCGATGACGAGGATCTCGGATCCTTCGCCGTTGGTCTCTGGCAGTGACGGCGAGGGTAGCAGTTTGACTGCTTCGGTTTCGACGGCGACGTCCTGTTCCACAGTTCGAGTTCAACCGCTTCGCCATGGGAGGAGCACAGGCTGTATTGGCGTCGTCTTGTCTTCTATCTCCAAGCGTGGATCAAGTCCAGAGGAGATGTCTCCGGTGGCTATGCCAACCGAGGCTAGCCGTCCTCTTAGGCGGTGCTTCCTGTTGCTGATAGCGGTGGTGTGGGTGTATTTGCAGTTTGTCTCTGTGTGTGATGTTATTGTACTATCAGGGATATCTCTGTAACTTGATGGTGATTTAGCCCCAAATCAATATATGCCCCCTTGGCCCCTTTCTCAAAAAAAACACCAATGGACTTTTTTTTAGCATCTCCTGCCAAGCTGCACATCTGCATTGGCTGACCTCCTGAAAGCTCACGGTTAAGAGGTAGTACTACAAGTAATTGGATATCCAATTAACAGCTGAAGAACAGGGGACTACTTTTCATTTGTTCTTCTGTGTGCTTAAAGCTTATTAGTACCACAAATCTCCGCGTATGCAACTATGCGTTTTGTCCGGGAATCCTTAATTGGCCGGAAGTTCTGTTTACTTTCTAGGTTTTGGCTGGATCAGCTGATTTTGTCGCAATAGAATATACTATGCATTAGTGAGCCTCAACATTAGCCCCTCTAGGAACGTATTGAAACTCAAAAGAATGTGTGGATGCGACCAACTAGGAACATATGGCTTTGCTGTTTTGTGATCTTATTCTTTCAACACATTACAAGTCCCCATTACAGCCGGAATGGACCACTTTATTGTCTTTTATGGGCATAAGGCCTCCTATC
Source organism: Raddia distichophylla (assembly GCA_005191435.1). Taxonomy (NCBI): domain Eukaryota; kingdom Viridiplantae; phylum Streptophyta; class Magnoliopsida; order Poales; family Poaceae; genus Raddia; species Raddia distichophylla. Next base: position 2,139,335 of record SPJY01025686.1, on the reverse strand, counting down.
CATGACTCTATTTCTGTTTATTCAAATGGACCATGTTGCACATATAAAAACCACTGCTTCTTGAGAATATATTTTACCACTAATCAAATCTGAAGACTGAAGCCCATGTGGTTGGATGAAGTTTTGGAAGTTTTAGCCCTAAGAAAAAAGTGCCACTTTGGTGTCTAAAGCTGAACTATCCTTGTAGACCCAGTTTGGTCTTTGAGGTGAAAAAGTGGGTGAGTGGGAGACTGACACTTGAATTGTCCTATCATGCTGATACGGCCACTAAACTGATCAAAACCTTGCTTGAGGCCTCGTAAGTACTGTTGCGTATTACTTTGCGTATTACAATAGCAAATTTTGTTATTTTTATATAGCCTATATATTGTGATTATTTGTAACTTTTTTTCACGGCTTTTAGTAGTCCTTGCAAAGATTCTAAAACTATTTTTAATTTTCTTTTTAAATCTTTAGACCTCTTTTCGAGGATTCATAAATTTGTTACGGTAATACGCCAATGCAACAATATACTGAAAAGAACAAGGCTAGTTTTTTGGGTGGCGTGAACACATATATGGCCAGATTTGCATGCGTGGATGAACACATGGGCTCAAATGTCAATGCTAACGTGCATCTCTCTCTTCTTTTTTTGATTGGGTGCATCTCTCCTTCGGTGGGCATTTCTCCTTGACACAAAGCAGGGAGTTAAGCTTAAAGCTAACATAAACCAATCCGCTAATTGTTGATCGTGGACATGGAATAGATAGGGAAGATGTACCTTGTTGGTGGGTAACGTAGTTGAGCTGTGCTTGACTTGAAACATTGGTTTCTTGTATGCAAATGCAATCATTTCATTAGGGTGATAATGATGGCCAAACCACCTGATAACACTTCCAATTTGCTGAGTTTTGCCAAAAAATAAATAAATTACCAGCTACCTACTGCTGTCACCAGATTCGAAGTAGTAACCTTTCTTAGCGATCACTATTTCAGCAAAACATGAATTCACAGTATATCCTAGGTTACGAGTATGCCCCACATTAGACACGACCAGTTGCATATCAAAATACGTTTTGGGAACAACGGTCAGTACAAGAAAATCCAAAAGGAAACTAGTGACCGCTTAGAAGCAGGCAAAGTGGCAAAACCATCCAATTTGGTTACTTAACCAGCAGGCCATTGCATCTGCCTTCCACCAAGTACGTGCAAGTGCAGATGATAGACTGATTGGCCTGTGGACAAATGGATAATAAAGCATTAGCCATCAGCATAAATACCGAAAATACTGTGAGTCTGTGATGGAAGCATCCGAAAGAATTGCAGTGGAAAAGGGCAGTGGCATGAACTTGCTTACATCCTTTAGCTCCATTGTTTATGACGACTCGGAACCCATCTGCTACACCTTCCTTCTCCGCCACTACTTTCGCGGCGTAAAGAAGCTGGCCCAGAATTTCAGCATGCCTTGGTTCAGCCTAGACACATGTTCGTTCATATATAAGGTGACAAACACAACGGCATTCTCAACAAAGATCAGACTACCGATTTGAGTTTCAGAGGAACCTAAAAAGCATTAACAGGTATTATGATGGTTCCATGTACATGGGGCAATGTGCCTGTCATGACAAAAAAATTTGTAGGTCGAACTCCTTTCATGAGCATAATTAATACACAAGCAATACCACATACCTTGCTTAGTCCTGTTAGCCCATCTCTTACTTTCGGGATGACTAGAACATGCACAGGGGCTTGTGGATTAATATCTCTAAATGCTAACACTTTCTCATCCTCATATACAATATTTGAAGGAATTTCGTTTGCAATAATCTTGTCAAAACTGAAATAAATCATAAACAAAGAGGCATATTCAGTGTTGCAAAAAGGAAGGTAGAATAGCGAAATAAGCCAGCTCAACAGAGATTTTACATTGTTGGTCCTCCAGTGTCAGCAGTGGCTGCTGCCGCTTTGGCAGCAGCTTCTTCATTTGTTGACGAAGCAATGTGGCGCACAAATCTAAAGTAGTATGGAATTGTGCAAGAAATCAATAGTTTTTTTTGAGCTAAGCAAGAAATCAATAGCAAAGAACCATAAGTGTTAAGGGCTTAACTTTCTAAGGGGCAAGTTTTTATGGATGACAAATTTAGGTGGCTAATAACTGAAATTGGATCAGTTTCCAGCAATTTTTTTATGGCCAGTAATTTGGAGATGAATTTATATGCAGTCATACTGCGTAATGGACATTTGGGGGAGGTCGACCTAGAACAGATGAGTGTTAGCACTAGGTTATCAGTCGTTGATCCTTGCTATATACTATCAATTTCGGTGATCAAGAATATAACAGGGGAGCACATCATCTGAAATACTTAGTTTATACCAGTAGTAATGGATATGATTTTTCTAAAATCTTAAGTCGCTCTATTAGATCTAGATGTTTGTCGACCTTAATACAAAAGCTTCTGCCAGGATTACCAACTAAAATCATTTTATGCCTTCTTAGCGCATTACATTCACTTAGGTTTTCTTGCAAGGTAGGACAGGTGTGGTGTTTATATTGTGACATCAATTCAGTAGTTAGAATAGGCAACAATGTTTATCAGGTTTTTATATATGTCAATATACGACATGAAATTTTACACACTAACAAAAACGAAACAGATGCTTGCACGGGAGGAAATGAATTCTATAGCAGGTGCCCAACGACGCAGTTATATTGTCCCATTAAGTCCTCACATACAAGCATCTCGCATTCTACATCCCCTCAATAAGCATCTGGGAATTGTTCTCGGCTCAGCCAGTTGTTTGAAGCATACACAACACAGAACCTTAGCCCAATTTCTCAAACAAATCTCAAAAGGAAACATGGGCGGAGTGAGATTCGTGAGGAAAGGGGTCACCTTTGGGGAGGGAAGCGGCGGGAGACCCGGAGCCCGTGCGGCCGCAGCAGTGGAGCGCGCCTGAGACAGAAGGGAGGGGAGAAGGCGTCGGACTGGATGCGGCCTATGCTCGGTTGAATAGGAGGAGAGTGGAATGGAAGAGCGCGTGGAGATAGCTTACCGTAGGAGAGAGGAGGTGGCCGCCGTGAGCATCGCTGCCGCGGCCATGGTCGCCATGGGAGGCTGGCTGGGGTCGGGACTTGGGAGATTTTTTTTATTTTTATTTTTTTTGAAGAAGTGAGGAACCCTCACTTTAGCAACCAGACTCCGCTGGTTGCTCGTCAGACAAATCAAGGGGAAAATCTTCCAGCCACATGGTAGCGCTCCCCACAGCGTGAGAAGCACCCAGCTTAGCTAGATTGTGAGCTGCACTATTACATTCCCTTGAACAAAATCCTACTTTAGCATGATTAAATCCAACCAGCACAACACTTCTAATCTCTTCAACAATCACTGCATCCATTCCTCTGTACTCATTTTTACTAGACAGAATCGAAATCAAATTCTTAGCATCGGATTCCAGCAAAACCTTGGAAAGGCCCAAATCCTGAGTTATGAGGATACCATGGAGACAAGCTTCTGCCTCTGCCTGGGAAGCACTAAGCACATTTTCTAGTTTACCTGCTGCCATGAACACAGGTTGACCCTTATCATCTCTAGCCACCACACCCCAACCACCATCCTTTGTCCCGTCGGCAAAAGAAGCATCCGAGTTAACTTTAACAAAACCCTCCTTTGGTGGTTCCCATTTTTTACCAACCCTACAAATGCCATTCCCATTATTCTGTTTGATAAAATCTTTGCAATCCAAGCTATTAAGGGTGATTAGATGGACTGTATCATCACAAAGGCCTAAAGGGCTTCCATGAACCTTTTTGTTTCTCTTGAACCACCAAACCCAAAGCAACACACAGATGAAAATTTGAGCCTCGCCGTCCAGCTGGCAAATGTCCCTCAAGACCTCGCTTGGAGATTGGCAGCCAACAAATTTTTTTCTCAGACACTCAAGACCCATCACCCTCCAGACCTTCTTGACTTCTTTGCACTTGAGGAAAAGGTGTCCGCCATCCTCATCTAGCCTCCCACACATCGGGCATCTAGTGTCAACATCTAGCCCCCTCCTCTTCAGGTTCATCAATAGGGGTAAGGAGTTATGAGCTAACCTCCAGATGAAATGTTTAATCTTAGGTATCAGAGGCATTTGCCAAAGCTTTTGCCAACCCACCCTTGCATCTGCATCATTTGAAGGGCTTGCCTTGTCTTTAGCATACATCCTTTGTGTCCTACACAAATGGTAAGTTGGGAGTTGGGAGTGGTGGCGGTGCGGCCGTGCAGCGACGCTGCTGTTCGCTGTGCTGGGCTAGGCTGGGCTGTAGGAGTATGAGGATCGGATTCCTTGGTTCGTCTGGGCTGGACCGATCACCTAAACAACATATTAGGCCCACACGTTCGGCCGTTTTCCACGCCCCAGGTGGAATTAAGGTTCAATACACACTTGAGGACCTAATGGATGCCCAGTGCCGCGTAAGCAGCCATCGCTCCCACAATTCTCTCGGTCTCTTTTAAGCTCTCTTCTGCTCCAGAAGCACTCTCTCCACACGATATGGTCGTAGAGCCTTCACTGGGGGGGGGAGGCTGCGGATGCGGTTATTGATGCCACAAAAAAGCAGAAGAGGGTGTTCTCAGGCTCGGCGGATCAGGCGGAGGCCGTTGAACAGCCTCGCCAAACGCAATGAATCTGTTATGCTGGAACTGTCGCAGGTTGGGGTCGCCTGCGACGGTGGGGGAGCTTCGCAGGTTTGTGAAGTTCGTCAGGCCCTCCCTCCTTTTTCTCTCGGAGACAAAGGTTGGGGAAAGAAGAGTGGAGCAGCTGATGTGGTCTTTGGGCTTTAAAGGCTATTTTACAGTTGACCGTGAGGGCCTCGGTGGTGGCCTCGCCTTGTTCTGGGTGGATGAGGTCACGGTGGCTCTGCGCGACTTCAATCAGCATTGCATTGATGTGGTTGTGACCCCTCTGGTGGGCGCAGCCTGGAGATTCACTGGGGTGTATGGTGAGCCAAGGCGTGACTCTCGGCCTGTCTTCTGGGACCTGTTGAGGCCGCTTAGGCAGCAGTGGTCTGGCCCTTGGCTCTGTTGCGGTGACTTTAATGAGGTGTTAATCTCTGATGAATGCCTGGGCAACAGTGAGCGCTCGGAGAATCAGATGGAGATGTTTAGAGCTTGTTTGGATGATTGTGGTCTCTTTGATCTTGCCTTTGTTGGCCCCAAGTTCACATGGTCTAATAGACAAGCGGGGCAGAACAATGTTAGGGTCCAACTGGATCGGGCCGTGGCAAATTCAGAGTTTTCCCAGTGCTTCGAAGATTGTCTGGTGGAGAATGTGAGGTTTTCATCCTCGGATCATTTTGCTATCGTCGTGAAACTTGCTAAGCAGGATTCCCCGAAGGGCAACATCCTTTCCCGGAAAATTTTTCGTTTCGAAGCGGCCTGGATCCGCGATGGAAGCTACAGAGAGGTGGTGGAACAAGCTTGGGGTTCCGTTGTCAGGGGTGGCCACCCCCTCCAGTCGGCGTGGAGGGGGTTGCAACAACCGACAGTCTCCCTAGGGATGTGGAGCCGAAACTCCTTCGGATCGGTCCGCAATGAAATTTCTAGTTTGGAAAAGAAGCCGCAGCACCTACGCACTTCTGACATCTCTGTCGAGAGACTGGAGGAGGAAAAGGCAACTGAGCAACGCCTTTGTGAACTTCTAGAGAGGGAGGAAATTATGGCGAGACAAAGGTCTCACATCGATTGGTTGAAGGAAGAAGACCGGAACACAGCCTTCTTCCATGTGCCTGCCTCGGCCAGGCAAAGGACTAACAGGATTAAAGCTCTGGTGAGGGAGGATGGCTCGCGATGTGTTGATCAGGAGGGCTTGAAGAAGATGGCCGAGACCTTCTATGGGAGTCTCTTCACTTCGGAACCGTGTGAAGCTATGGACGATGTCTTAAGGACTATTCCCTCTAAGGTGAATGATCTTACCAATGAGGAACTCTGCAAGCCGTACTCTGACAAGGAAATTAAGGCTGCTCTCTTCCAGATGGGCCCTACAAAAGCACCAGGACCGGATGGTTATCCGGCGATCTTCTACCAAACTCATTGGGAGCTCATCAAGGGGGATATTTGTAGTGCTGTTCGGGGTTTCCTCTCGGGTGAGGAGATCAATGAGGGGCTATGTGATTCAATCATTGTTTTGATCCCAAAGGTGCCGGGTGCTGATAAGCTCTCAAACTTTCGCCCTATCAATTTGTGTAACGTTCTGTACAAGATTGCTTCCACAGTGGTGGCCAACCGGCTTAAGATCTTTCTGCCAGAGGTGATCTTCGAGTTTCAATGTGCCTTTGTCCTTGAAAGGTTGATCACAGACTGTGCTCTGGTGGCCTATGAATGCCTTCATTCCATTAGGAAGCAAAATGGCAAGCAGCCTTTCTTCGCCCTCAAGATCGATATAATGAAGGCTTATGACCGGGTTGAGTGGTCCTATTTGGCTGGATGTCTTACTCGACTTGGTTTTGCTCAGAACTGGATCGACACGGTTATGCGGTGTGTCACTTCGATGAGGTACACTGTCAGGATCAATGGGGATTTGACGGTGCCGGTGGTGTCGTCTCGGGGTCAACGTCAGGGGGACCCCATCAGCCCCTACTTATTCCTCCTTTGCACGGAGGGTCTCTCTTGTCTCTTGAAGCAAAAAGAGGACTCCGGGAAAATCAGGGGGACCAGAAATGGCAGGGAAGGGCCGAGGGTTTCTCACTTGTTGTTCGCTGATGACAGCATTTTCTTTGCCAAGAGTGATGAGAGAAGTGTGTCAGCGCCTTGAAAAGTACCCTACAGTTGTACTGCCTTGCTTCTGGACAGAAGATTAATCTTCAGAAGTCAACCTTACTTTTTGGCAACCATTGTCCTGAGGGGGTCAGAACAAAGGTGAAAAACCCCCTCCAGGTTTCATGTGACGTTCTAAGGGACACTTATTTGGGGATGCCTACTAAGGTTTGCAGACCCTTCTCCAGTTCCTTTAAATCTCTGCCGAAAAGGGTTTGAAAGCGGGTGAGTGGATGGTCGGACCACCCCCTCTCTCAAGCTGGGAAGGAAGTCTTGCTCAAGTCCGTGGTTCAGGCCATTCCCACCTTCGTGATGAGTTGTTTTCGGCTTCCTGTGGCTATTTGTGAGAAGATGAGGAGATGCATTGTCGATCATTGGTGGGGTTCCGCTAATGGGAAAAAGAAAATGCACTGGAAGTCCTGGGATTGGTTATCCTCCCTGAAGTTTCTTGGTGGCTTGGGCTTCATGGGCTTTGTTACTTTTAACTAGACCTGTTCACGGGAAGCCCGGCCCGGGAACCCGGCCCGAGCCCGGCCCGAAAAAGCCCGGCCCGGCCCGGCCCGACCGGTGCATCGGGCCGGGCTCGGGCCTCGTTTCCGAAGCCCGGCGGTCGGGCCGGGCCGGGCCCGGGATTTCGGCGATTTAGGTCGTGGCCGGGCCGGGCCGCCGGGCTTCGGGCCGGGCTTTCGGGCTTCGGGCCGGGCTCGGGCCCGGTTTCCGAGCCCGACGCCCCGGGCCGGGCCGGGCTCGGGCCTGGTTTTTCGGGACCGGGCTTTTCCAGGCCCGGCCCGAAGCCCGGCCCGGCCCGGGGTTTGAACAGGTCTACTTTTAACCAGGCCATGCTCGATAAGCAAGGGTGGAGTCTTATGACTGATCCAGATTCTTTGTGCTCTCGTGTGCTGAAAGGAAGATATTTCCCAAATACCTCCTTCTGGGATGCCCCCTAGCCGAGAGCTGCTTCGTTTACCTGGTGCAGTATTCTCTTTGGTAGGGACATTCTCAAAAGAGGGGTGCACTGGGGAATTGGACGGGGGTGCTCTATAAAGATTCTGTCGGACAATTGGATTCCTGGTTTTGTTCCGGGGTCGGTAGTCCCCCTTGTGCCCATCCCGGATGGGGCAACAGTGGATTGGTTGCTGCTGGACGACGGGTCCGGCTGGGACGAAGAGCTGATCCGTTTGGTTTTCTCCGAGGAGGTGGCGAGGGCTGTCCTGGAGCTCTCGGTTAGCCAATTGGGGGGCGAGGACTTCGTTGCTTGGCCGCATACCAAGAGTGGCATGTACTCAGTCCGCTCGGCTTATAATTTGATACGCTCGGATCTCTTTTGGTCGAGGCGAAGTGCGAATGGTAGAGGTTCTAGTTCATGCTTTGATGGTGAATGCAAGGCCTGGAGGGCTCTTTGGAAGATCAATGCTCTCGGCAAAATGAAGATCACTCTTTGGCGGGGGGTTCATGATTGCCTCCCGACAGGCGACCAGCTCAGGCGCCGCCATATTGCAGCTTCGGAAGGCTGTGTCTTCTGTAACAGGAATGACTCAGTTGATCATGTCTTCATTCGGTGCCCTTTTGCCAAGTCTGTTTGGGACTCTGTCAAGTTGTTGTTCTCTGTGCGTCTGCGGAGGAAGAATATGGTTTCCCTAAAACATTGGATTCTTGATTTCTTGACACGAGGAAACGATGTCGACCTCACGGCCCTGGCCGTCACTTTTTGGCACATTTGGTCTGCTCGAAATGAGGCTCTTCATAATCACTCTCTTGGGGATCCCCGCAGGACGGTCCAGAAGGTTTTTGCTTACTCTAATATGATCTTGCAGCACTGTGCTAAGGAGGCGACTGCTACTAGGTGTGATCGTCCATCCATTCCTCAGTTATGGACTCCACGCCAGCAAGTACTATGCTCATCAACACAGATGCTGCCAATTTCGAAGGAGCCCGGCCCGGGCTTGGTTTCGTGTTCATGGATTTTTTGGGGCGCTGCCTCCTGGCTGGCAACGAGTTCCTCCCCATGCTACCTTCCCTGACTTGGCGGAGGCGATGGCTATCAGGCGGGCTCTCGGCTTGGCCAAGGCGGAGGGCTTTTCGAAGATCATCTTGCACTCAGATTGCCTTGGTGTTGTTAACAGAATTAACTCTTCTACCAAGGATCGGTCTTTGCTGGGTTGTGTCATTGGGGACATTAAGTACTATCTAAATCTCTTCACTAGCTGTGTGGTGAAGCATGTCAACCGTCTGTCAAATGTGGCGGCACATATTTTGGCTCGCAATGCTGAGCTATCTGGTTGTATTATTTACAAATCTGTAATCCCGGAATGTATTCGGGAAGCACTTCTGGTTGATGTTATCTAATCTATAAAGTGCCGCATTTGACTAAAAAAAAAAGCACTCTCTCCACACTTCCTCTCTCTCTTCCCTCTCTCCCAAAGTTCTCTCTTACCCATGCCGCCGAAGCTCGCCATGCCGATGCCACGCTCGTAGAGTCGACGCCCCTCCCTCGACGCCCTCTCTCTCTCTCTCTCCTCCCAGCGCCACCGCTTCTCCCACTCAAGCCATCGAGCCACTGCTTCTCCCGCTAAAACATCAGGTGTCGTGCTCTCTTTCTTCCCCACACCACTCTCTCACCCCTGGCGTCACTTTCCCAAGACGATGATCCACATGGGAGATTTCCATGGGGCATTTCTCGTGCCCGTTTGATAGCCCACTATCTTATAAATAGTGGAACATTTGAATCTGTCTACCAGAGCATATTTGTATCTCTGCTGTCACATTGAGAAAAAAGTAGGGCAAATCCTAGTCACATGTGTGATGGAGGAGGTGTGCGAAGCTAGCGGCGACTGAGGTGGGCCCCTAACATGCGCGCGCAAGGAGTCCGCATGGACCATGCGCGTGAGTGGGTTGGTGTGACTTGCTAGCGCACGTGAGACAAATCTAAGTCTTTTCTCATATTTTTCTATGCTCGTTAATATCTCATCGCTACTTTAACAATATTATTTTGACTATGTTTTATTGGTAGGAATGCATATGTTTAAAAAATTGAAAATCTAAATAACAGAAAAAGGAAAAGAAAACAGTAAAGATGCAACAGTAGAGAACAAGGCCGCAATTCGCCAGCCTCCTCGACTTGGTCGATCTGCATTATGGGCCAATGGGTGTTGCGCAGAAACTAGCCCAAATCCCAGCCCCGCTATCGTGGGGCTATTGGGCTGACCTATTAGAAACTACCAACGCTCGCTCAATAGACAGATAGAATTCCAACAGGAACTAAACTAGCCTTTTCCCTTCAAAATAGGAAAATTCTCAGACGGCTGCAAACCTCACCCATTCTAGATCTGGATCATGCCCTCCATGGCGATGGTGCTAGGGAAGGAGGAGGAGAACTTACCGGCTTGCCCTCGATGGAGCGGGAGAAGGAGGAGCTAGTTGAAGGAGACCTTGCCTTGATGACATTAATCCCTAACTCATAGTCATTTTTAGGGCAGTTTGTATGCGTGTACATAGATTTCTTAACGTACAATATGAGTCAAAATTAAAATTGACGGTATAGATTCTTTTCTAAGATTAATGTATAATGAACGGTGGAGGTTTTTTTTTCTATGATTAATGTGAAAATTTCTATTGTTTTTCGAGTAAGGTGAGTATTTGTAGAATTAAAGCAGTGGGCTCCATTTTCTTATGCTTTATATATGTATAAGTAGATAGATAGATGAAAATACAATCTGCATCATATGAAAGGAAAAATATCAGCTACTAAAAAAATTACATATATTCAAAAATGTCCGAGGATCTCAAACCCTTTCAAGCACAGATGCAAGTGTGAGAGTCATCGGACCCATCTCACATGGTAACTCATGTAGCCTACTTTACCATGCTCATCTCTACTCCTAAAAAGCATGTAGTGGTGATGAGTGATGGCTCATATAATCAATCTTGGCCGTTCAGCCAGATCTAGCGGTTGAAAACGCTGCAGTAAACGCACCGCATCGTCGCCCAATGGAATGCCCTGCTCTCTGTGACTCTGCCCACTAGCCAATGCCCAGTGGCCACAACCCCTTGTTCGTTTCCCACCAGTTGTCAATAGCCAGCCCTCGATATGCTCCCGTTGGCCAAATCAGTAAGGACCCGATGGGGAGGACGAGGTGCGGGAGAGGAAGCAGGCAGGACGGTGTGGCGCCGGCGAGGGGGCCATGGAAGAGAGCCGGATATAGAGACGACGCCATCTATGCCGTTGGGGATGAATCCGTTGCCGAGAATGAGAGGGTCGTCACGCTCGGGAGGATGCTGGCGCTGGGGACGAAACCGTGCTCCTGATCAAGAGCTGCGGTGGACGGTGATGGTGGCAACAGACTTGTGTTCCCGGATCGAGTAGAACTGGGACCGGAGCGGCGAGCTCCTGATTTGGCGGCTGTAGCGGCCAAAGATGCAGTGGTTTACAGATTTGGTGCGGCCGACGACGACCATTGTTAGATCAGGTAACGCCAAGCTCCATGACTTCGGTCTTGCCAAGCTCGAGAGGAGCACGGCAACCAGCCCTGCACCTCTGTGACTCTGTCCTGGCCGACACGCTCACACGCTAGACCACCTGGCTCAAAGCAAAGCTTCTATTGCATTTTTTTCGATCTTGCATGGCGACGCGTCTCATGAAAATTTGACAAAGATGAATTAACATGGATTTTGTGAATAGAACATGATGATAGAACTTTGTTAATTTGTTACGATTACTGTTTTCCCATACATGCACGATGATAATAACCACGTTTTGTGTTGTCAGATTAGAGACCAATTATTTGTTTATAAAAAATGAATTATAGAGGTTTTTAAAAGTAAAAAGATATGAATTGGGGATTACAAGATAAAATCCTTATATTATATAGAATTTATGCCATACCATTTTAGATACAAATTTATGATAAATTTATTTAATATCCACCTTGAACCACTAAGAGCCTGAGAACCATCACTCGTGGAGAACTGTTGTGGAGGTGGAGAGGAAGATGATCTCAGGCAGAGAAACGGGGAAGGGGACACCAGACAAATAGAGTGTTTGTGAGAGAGAGATTGGAAAATGAAAATTTTCTACTTATTATACAGAGAGGAATTGGTGACACATCTCGGGCCAATAAACCGAAATGTATTCTATATCTTTGTCTTGTAAAAATGTGTTGATTGGACCTTGTCAATTGCCGCAAGAAATAAATTGGACATTGTCAATTGCTGCAAGAAATAGACGTAAAAGAGAAAAACCCTGCGAGAATGAAGCATATAAGAAACAGAGGAAATCGATTACTTTTCAGTACGATCCAAAATTTAACCTACTTCTCTAACTCCATACAAATTTCGAGAAAATTTTGAAAAAAATCGAAATATGTGATTGAAAATCAATTTTCACAAGAGTTTGCTAAAAATAAGTGAAAACATTGAAAACTGATATCTTCAAATTTGAATAATTCGCATATGAAATTTGGCAAGGGATTCTAAGAAAACTAAGTGAAACCTTTTAAACGTATTGATATATGTTTATCATCGTCCTTTGAATTTCGTGGCAACGCACGGGCACCCTGCTAGTCTCATATAATCCAATGTAAAGGGCATATTATTATCCTCTAACAATGTATATATAATGGCCTATAACGTCGTCGTCGTGTGACATCAGACTATTCTACCCCGTTTAAACTTGCATCTAGCATGACAAATCTGACTTTGACCTGCCAACATCAGCAATCCGTCACGCACGCATTCACTCAGTGCGCCAAGTCCCAACCAGGTTCTCGGTACCATTTTCCGAGTGAAAAATCATCAAAAAAACACTAGAACAACGATTTAAAATTTTTGAATCTGTGGTCAAAACATGCCGGCTCGCTGACAGATAATAGTTGATATTGACTTACATCGATTGATTTTTGTTCTTTCACAATCTTAAATCATCGGACATCAAACTTTGAACTTATTTTTTTCTCCTGAATTTGAGTTTTAGGTTGAATTTTTGCATTCTCAATTAGGCCGATTTATCGCATCAGGCTGCTTCGATCCGATACACCATAATGGACGGCAAGTGAACCCTAACCAATCAAATACAGACCACACCAAGCCTCACATAGAACTTACTCTTCAGAAAATCGGAAACAATCAAAAGCGCCAAGCAGCACATTAACCCCGCGAAAACAACATGTGATCATCGTGGCGGCCTCCAGCTTACCTTGCTTCTAAAACAAGCCAAGCTCATGTAAACCAAAAGATGTGTAGGCACTAGGTAATTGAATTTGATTCCTCCCCTCTCACATCACAAATTTCACAAGCCAAAATAAGCATATATAGTGGACATGAAAGTGACCAAAAGTTCAGAGAAAATTCTTGTATTAATTTACATCTCTGCAGCTGATAATTAACTAGACTGCCTTGAACAAGCAGCAAATTCAAGCTAAGGGCAAGGAAAACATAAGCTTAATTGACACGGATTGACCTCACTGTTCGATCATGAGTAGTTTGATTACTTGATTGATTAAGCGAAGTAGCCATTGGCGGTGTGGTTAGCGGCGGTCGCCGGCAACTGCGCCGCCTGCATGCTCTGCAGGAGCATCCTGTCCTCCGGCGACTCGAACCTGTGCGCGGCGAACACGTCGCCGGCGCCGTGGCCGCCGGCGTGTGGGTTGCCGTAGCCGAGCGCCGCCGCGCCGGCGAAGTGCTGCGGCTGCGGTCGGAGGAGGTGGTCCTGGAACGGCGCCGGCCGCTGGTGGAGGTGGTCAAAGGACATGACGGAGGCGGGCGGCGGAAAGCGGTAGTCGCCAGCGGCGAAGTTGATGACCGGCACGCCCCCTGCTCCGGCGCCGGCGAACGGGCTGGGCGCGGGGATGCCGGTGAACTGCTGCACCATGGCGCGGAAGTTGGAGGTGTCCGTGTTGAGCAGCGTCACCGGCGCGCGCCGCGACGCGCGCGACCGCCGCCTCGCAGCCGGCTTGCCCACGCGGGGGCCCTCGACGCCGGTGAGCGCCGCCCGGCGGGTCGGGCTCCCGTCGGACCCCGCCGACGTCGGGCTCGTCGCGGCGACGTTGCCGACAGTAGCGGAGTCCGCCGCGCCGCCGTCGGCGTGGACGAGGGACAGGCCCTGGCTGGGCTCGTGGCGGTAGAGCCCGCCCCACTGCGCCATGCTGGAGCCAGTGTCACTCGTCGCCATGGACATGGTGCTCTGCTCGTAGCACTGGGAGGAAGAGTTCGAGACGAGCGGAGAGGGAGGCTATTTAACGAAGCACCTAGGAGCAGTAATCCGACGTGTCGCCGTCGGGAAGGTGGCTGACCGGTGAGCCGTGGTCGAGAGGCTTTCCTCCTTGCAGGAAGCGTCCTCTCGCGCGGAGACAGAGACCCACCGGCTAGTGACCAGCGTGCGTGCCACGTGGCCTCCGCGAAAAAAAAAAAGGTTTTTTCGTCGGCCTAAAACAAATTTGCCGGCAAGGAACCAAATACTGGCCATAAATTTGTCGATCTCAACCGACAAATTTACTTACTATATAAGCAAGGGCGGCGCTCACTGCCGCTCGATCGCCGGAGCCCTGGGCTGTCGCCGCCGGTGAAGCCCGGACATGCTATTTGTAGTTTAGAAAAAACCCACAAAATTACTATAATTTTGTCGGTGGCCGATGAAATAACCATGTAATGTTTGAAAAGTCGCTTAATAAGTCTTGTATTCTCGTTGTTTTTTATTTGTCAACGTATTTTTCTCGACAAACCGACGAAATTAATCTAAATCAATCGGTTTCACTTCTAAGCCCATAAAATCGTATGGTTCTCCTATAGTGCCGGGACTACCTCGCCGGGTCCACGTTGCTACGCCGCCGCCGCCGTTCTGCCGTCCGGCTAGGCTTGGTCACGGCGCACGGCGGCCGGTCATTATTTCCGACGAAGAATCCGCATCGCTTCGCGCCGCCGCCGCCGCCTGCTGGCCTCTCGCTCTCAGGGGGCAGCATGTGGAGGCGGCCAGCACGTACGTAGTACGTGGTGGGAGATCGCCGGCCGGGAAGGAGGAAGCTTCAGGCGAAGCTGCCAAGCGAAGAGTCCAAGTAAATTTCAGCACGTGTGGGCCGTTCGTGGCACGTACAACTGGAGATGGAGATCACTTTCTCGAGATCCACCTCGGAGATCGTGTTTAGACTCCGGTCGCCTAATTATCCGCCTCGCATAGATCAGTCTCTGGTCCTCGCTACTGCTAAGTTTCAACTTACCAGAGCAATTTAATTAGAACGCTTATGTTTAGAACACGAGAACACTTGACACACATGCATGTGTATTAGTATCCTCTGCATGGGCAATGAAAATTTGTATGTACTACGTACCACTGGCAATTAAGCAAGAATATAAATCTTAGTGGCGAAACACGTACCCGTATGATCGGATTTGGTCGCAGAGATTGAACCTAGGTAGGCTGCTGAGCTGCTCGCTTGCTCAACCACGACGCTGGCCACACGAGCTCTCGCTACATGAGAAACAATTAATGTCTTTGCCTGTTCTGGTTAGCTTACTTAATTTATTGGAGTTATTTACTTATCTTTGTTTATTTAAAAATAATTTAATTTTTGAATCCTTATTTTTTTTATATCAAAGACTTTTCTAAAAGTTTTGATACACAAGTCATACAAATTAAGTGCACTCAACTTTTTGATTTTATCTTAAAAAGGCTTTCAAAGTTACATTGGTATATACGGTGTTTTGTGACTGGTATTGGTATCTTTGTTACATTTTTTTGCCCTCTGGACCGAGGGCCTCGAAACCCCCAAATTTTGTAAACTCGTGCTCTTTTAATTAATAGATGACAGTTCTCTGGCCCTTTGTTCAAAAATCTTTGTTACTTTCTGTGTGTTGATGCGATTGAGAGTTACTGCGTACACATCTTTGTCTTATACATATATACACGTTGTTTTGACTTATGTTCGATATGTATTCAGAACACCACCATGCATGTTGTATTCCCATGAAAAAAAGAGTATCTCTTCTCGGAAATAGTTATCAATACCTTAGACAAGTAACTATCAAATCCGTCTCCATATGTCGAACATGGTACTTTCATGGAGATTTTATGTAAAAATACATGCATACATATCTAGTTACGAGTTGTACTCATTTTCCCCTTTCAAAGATAGCAAATTAGTTGTGAAATGGCGACCCCTAAACCAGGTGGTTGCATCATGTTCCACCTTTGCTTGCCTGTATAAGCACGTCTCTCCTTAGTTAGCTACCTTGACCAAATACAAGTCAAATAGGTCGACTTGGCGTGATGCCTAGCTCGAAATTTGCAAGCGTTGCTCACATTGCCTCGCATATATACTTCCCAAGAGGAAAAAGAAGTGTAGAGTGAACTACTCCCTCCGTTCTTTTTTGTTTGACGCTTTTGACTTAATTTTGAACACATCTTTGACTATTCGTCTTATTCAAAAAAATTATACAAATATCATTTATTTTGTTGTGATTTGTTTTATCAATAAAGATACTTTAAACATGACTTATTTTTTTGTATGTTAGTACTAATTTTTTGAATAAGACAAATGGTCAAAGGCGTGCTCAAAAGTCAAAAGCGTAAAAAAAACAGGTAGTACAAAAAAAAAAGAATTGAGAAAGGAGTGAACTATCAATTAACAACATATACAACAGTTTTTTTTATTCATGCACTGCAGTTAAATTAAAGGACCTTGATTGACATCTAAACTAATTAACCAGGTTAGCTCAAAGTTAATTACGGTGGGCCAATTTACCCAATATCGCGAAAGCTGTCCACACGTTGATCGAATATGGCATCGTTGAGCTTTTCAAACAGAACAAGTAGTACGCGCTTCTTTGCTAGGTCTCTGTGGCTGAGGTGGTTGTGGTTCTTCTTGACGGAGCCAAATAGGAATTGGAGCAAGCATCACCTTCCTTATAATGAAACTGATGAAGATTTGTTTCATGCATCCATACAGGTTGACCTGGTGAATGGCGATAAACTGCCTTTCTGGACATCGAGATGGCTCAATGGACAATCGCCAAAAGAGCTTGCTCCGGCGTGCTTCAAGTTAGTGCATAAGCGTTCGAGGCGATCCATAAGTTTTGAACTTAATGGAAACAATTGGCTTTCTATCCTACGCAAGGTTATTAACACTGAACAGCTATCCCAATGTTTTAAGCTCTTTTCTTCCATAAGGTCCATTAATTTCACTAATCAAGAGGATGGGATCAGATGGCGCTGGAATGATATTGGTCTATAATCAGTAGCAACTGTGTACAATATCTAGTTCCATGGTAGGTATGCTGCCAAGAACTTTAGCAGGATATGGAAGGCTAAAGCGGAGCATAAGTGTGGCTTCTTTGGGGTGGTTCTTTGGGATCGTGTTCCAACTGCCGACCTACTTCAAGCAAAGGGCTGGCCAAATTCTCACTATTGCAGTTTCTGTGGAGTAGAGCCCGAAACTTCGAATCACTTGTTCTTCAGGTGTGATTTTTCCCAAGAAATGTGGAGGAAGCTTTTGCAGAAACATCAGTTTGCTCTGGATGGTATCTTACCACGGAACCTGTCAGCGATGCTAGATTTCTTCAAGCACAGCGCTTAAGTTTCTAGGCTAAAGGAGGTGGATGGGACTCTAATCTACGCTCTGTGGAACTTATGGAAAGAGCGAAACTCCCGCGTCTTCTCAAACAAGTTTAGCTCCGCTCTCTATGTGTGGGAGAGACTGTTAGATGATCTAAACATATGGAGATTAGCAACCCATGAACCCCCTTGATTGGCTTGGTTAATTACCTACGCAAGCCTCGGCATTTGTAAAGACTCTTTCTTTTGTTTTTTCCTCCTTCTATGAATATAAGCTTTTGGCACCGGTTTAGAAAAAAAAAGTAGTATGCGTGCATGATAGACTATGGATAAGCAATATTGCCTTTATGCCCTTGATATATTATATTATATGCAAGCACGTTTACATGTAATATCTTCCAGGAGAAAGAACGAACCATCGCTAACTGAGTCGATCTTTTATTGAGCAATTTACATGCTCAGTTAAGCACGTCTCTAAGTAATTACACTGCCGGTCGATGAGCCTGCTACTCGTTCAGATCATTCGTCTGGCTAGTCAATATTTATGCCGTCGTCACTGATTCATGCCTTCCGAACCCATGGTTCTGTGATTAATACTATTATTTATGTGGTGATTAGCAAATGTGCTGATGCATTCTTCTTCTCGAGGTGAGCCATCCTGTTCCCCACCAAGAATCACGGTAATAACATACGAGGAGTATAGTAGCTTTCACTATCCCCTGCACCTTTATTTGTTTCTTAATCTCTTGAGGTGACTAATTCTCTAGTAATTTTTGGCACATGGTATTCCTTGTCAGGTTGATGCACTTCACTGGTTCGTTCGATTTTTGTAATAAGTAAATAAAGCGGCAACCGTAATGGGGCCCGCATCTAGAAGCAGAGGGTTTGTGACGTGTGAGCTGACGCTCGGTGGTTAGGAGTCTATTGCTCTATTAAGCCATTTTTACCGTACCATGCATATCCTTGTGATGCATGTGAATAATATTCTAGTTCTAAAATTTAGCGTGAAACATCAATGTAATAGTGATGAGAAAATTACGGGTGATACTAGGACAGAAATCATGTTTACACTTCATACGTATGCATATGCTCAGAGCAGAGATATACAACAACTTGTTGAAAAAACAATAAGGGCTTGTTTGGTTCGCGTCCGTCAGTTGCCATACCGAAAAATTGGCTGCCATGACATTCTGGCTATGGTTTGTATTGCAACCATTCGTTGGCTAGCCGTACCAAAACCAGGGCGCGCCCTCAAGTTTCCATACGCGAGCAGCCGTTGGTGCGGACCGCGGAGGCACAAATCGGGCGCCCGGGCCTTGCCAAATTGTGCCGACGGCGAGGGCCCAGGGACAGCGACCCATCAAGCGACATGTATAGCTGCTAGTTAATTGTATGCAGTTCATTTCTTTTCCAATTAAATTTCTCTTTTTTTATCAATTTCATTTAAAGTTCAAATTGCATAGAAAAAACCATAATTCATCTAAAATCGTAATCAACCCATTTTAAATACTTTTCTGTTTTTTTTATTTTCATTGGCCAAACTAGGTTTGCTACAAACCAAACAGCACACAAATTGGCAAGAATTGGTCATGCCCTGAGATGATCATGCCAATTTTTTGGCATAGCCACCCAGGGCTATGAACCAAACACGCCCTAAGCCCCCACATCGTCTTTGGGCGGCTCGGGGGAGTGGCATCCTAACCCCTAGCACCCATCCATTCTCAAACCTAGTCGGACACCACCGGCGGTGGTGGCCTCCGACGTTGTGGCAGCATGGATGCAAGATCCAGCATAGCGAAGTAGCTAGGCGATGCCTAGCGTGTGCAATGGAGGCTCGCATAGCTCGGTTCTGTGGTGGCGATAGCACTGCCACTAGCACCGACATTTTTGGTCAAAGAAGTTGGTGTGGGGCCGCCAAGGCGGAGGAGCTTGGTGGCGCCTCCTTCCTCTTCTTCTCCCTCCTCTCCGTTGGCGAGGTGGCCACACTAGTGGTAGGCTTGTTAGAGTGCGGTGAAGCTAAGCTATTTTGCGGTTGTGATTTGGACGAACATTGCTTGGCGGCGGTGGCATGGTGTGTCAGTCCTTTGACAGCGCCGTAGCAGCCCGATGGAGTAGAGGTCGAATCCGGTGGCACTGTGGTCAGCCTTTTTGGAGGGCTCACGACAGAGTTGTCCTACTCTGCATGCGAGGTTGGCTCTTGGGTGTGGTTCTTCTGGGATAAAGCTTGCCTGCTTGAGGATGGACGACAATGGTGATGCCCCTAGGTGCCAGTTCCCTCCTTCATCGTGGAGAACACCCGGGCGAAAGCTCTGCTCGCTCGAGCCGTCGATGGCGACACCTCCAACGTCATTCCCTCCTTGGAGGCATCCCCATGAGTGGCACCCAAAGACCCTTGTAGTGGTGAGAAGGGCAAAGCGCTAGATGCAGCGGCTAGTCATCCCCCTCTTCAGTGGAGAGGCAAGGCTCGCCTTTCCTTCTAGTTGCTGGTTGCGGTGGCGGTCACCCTAGCATGAGTTGCACGGTTGGATCGGCATCATGGTCCCCCTATTCTACGACGGCGCTGCTTGTCCTTTTGATGGGTGGTTGCATCATCGATGGTTGCCTCGTCACGTGTTGCGCTTGGTTGAAGCAAAGTCATTGTCCCCTTCTTCTACGACGGTGATGCCCGTTCTTCCTCCACGGCGCTCCTAAAAAACTCATATATACCTTTGAATCTGTGGGACTAAATTGCTACTATTTTGAAAAAAAACTCATGTATACATTGGATCCGTGGGACACTTGGACTGGGACCGAATCTTTGAATCACTACAGTTTTCTTTAAAAACTCATGTATACCTATGCATCTATGGGGA
This sequence comes from Raddia distichophylla, assembly GCA_005191435.1. Lineage (NCBI taxonomy): Eukaryota > Viridiplantae > Streptophyta > Magnoliopsida > Poales > Poaceae > Raddia > Raddia distichophylla. The sequence goes on along the minus strand of SPJY01025686.1, from coordinate 2,119,167 downwards.
CTCAATCACCGGATCACTGCAATACTCCTAAAAAAACATGTATCCTTCGAATACATGCTAAGGCAGGTGGCTGCATTCAGATCTATGGGACCGAATCATCCAATCATCATAGTTCTAGTAAAAAAATTATGTATATCTTTGGACCTTGTGAGACCGAATCACTGTGTTTGGAGGTTTATAGAAGGTTGTGTTGTATTGTCGCAAGTTAAACTTTAAGGAAGGGCTTTGAAAACCGGTTCACTAGAATCGGATTATTTAAATTTTAAAGCTATTTTAAAAATTTTGAGGAATAAGATAGATCGGTCAAATTTTTTTACCAATCTATAAGTCAAAGTTGACTGTTAGAAACGATTTGACGAATTACTAATGCTTATAAACAGTTTAGTATATGTTGAACCCACGGCTCGACAATAAGGCCTTTTTTATTCGTGGTTGTGTTTTGATTTGGTTGTAACTGAAAAAATTGAGGGTACTTAAAAAGAGACTTAAAAAGGCTAAAAATTATTTAAATTTTTTAAAGATCTTTGGAGAAAACTTACAAAATCTTTTTTATTACATAGTATTACGATGAATGGTCCATAAAAAGTTCATTTTATAAACTAAATTGGAACCGCGAAAAAACATGATCAACAGCTGGCCACTTCACGTGGTCAACACGCACGCGCGCACGAATTTTTCTTATCGGTTTTACTGTCTTCGCTCCTAAGCAAATTACAGGGATGACTAAACACTGGGCAATCTTGGTGTCTCGATCTGAAAATGACCCATTTGGAGTTATCCTTCTAAGTATTACCAGTCTAACATTATTTAACTGACTCAGAAACCAACCGTTAATATATTTATTTAAAGATAATAAAAGAAACTTACAGGCTCTGCATCAACTAAAAATACATACGAACATTGCAAATGTTTATTAAAAATCATAAAATCAAAAAAATGACAAATCATTGTCACACTAAGGCAAGCAACAACAAAAAGGCACATGTTTCTCCTTGACTAGACAACCCAAACATCTTCACGGATGTAACTTTGAGCATCCTCACAAAGAAGATGATCATCGATCTTCATAAGATTCTTTTGCGATTTCATAAGAGCAAACGAGTCCAAAATCTTCTCACAACACTCAAAATGATTCTGGAAGAATGGAGACAGGGCCGTTCCTAGGATTTTCAGGGCCCGGGGCGAAATAAGAGTTGAGGCCCTATATTTTATATAACCATAAAAAATATAACGATGTTTTTAAAGTCTCATATCATTATATACATAATATATCTTGCAGTTTAATACATCTAAAAACTTGTGTACACTACATCTAAAAATATGTGATTATGAAATAAATAACTTTTACCTGAATAGAAGAATATAAATCACACAGATAATGTATAGAATATCGCATCATTCAAAGCAAATAAAAGAGCTGTCACTTATCTGCAGTTGTAAAAAATGATTATAAAAAGCAAATAGAAACTAAATTAGTACGGATTGTGATTGTACACTACACAGAAGTAATAAATTAATAATTAAAAAATAAAGTGAGAAACTAAGAAACTACCAGTGCTCGTGCACTAATGCAGCGATGAGCGAAGTCAGCAAACTGGCGAGTGGTGAGCTTGGCGGCGAACCGACGAGCAGCGGCCAGGGGCCGACAAGCAGCAAGCGGCAGCCGGCAGGTCGGTGACGCCGCGACGGCACCGGCATTGCACACCGCATCCGCGCACATGCCCTGAGGCACAGCGCATGCTACGCAACGGCGTAGCGCAATGGGACCGCAGGCCCCAGCAGCGACACGACGGCGCCTCGCGGAATCGCAGCGTTGGCGACGACGACGAGCCAGCGACCGGCGTCCGGGCGACGGCGAGTCCAGTTCGGCACGAACGTTGTTTTCATCGAAAAATAGGGGGCTTCTGCGAGATCCCCAAATCGGCGCCGGCTGTTAGGACTGGGGAGAGGATGCGAGCACTGGAGACGAGGGGATCGGGAAATGGAGAGTCCGAGACTGGAGAGGAGGGGTACAGGCATAGTTGCATAGCGCTACGTACCTGGGTCGGGGCCCCCCACTCCCATGGGCCCTGGGCGGTCGCCCCGGTCGCCCTGCCCCAGGAACGGCCCTGAATGGAGAACGGTCGAAACAGGTAGACTTCAGAAGCAATGCAACTAGTCGAAACTAACTGTAATAACTAAAACTTCATCGCAAAAACGTATATTAAATTAGGAGTAAAATGCATGGGCAGTCCTTAAACTATTAGTCGATTCTCATCCAGTTCCATATTCTTTGGTATTGTAGTTTTGTGTCCCTAATCTTTTCAGGTGGATTCATCATGTTCCAAACCTGCCATGTGACAGTCCTAGAGCTGACGTGACGCTGACAACATTGGCAAGGAAGACAACACACCCACAAAAGACTCCTACTAAAGCTTCATGTCTCACGCATAGAGATGCAACACACCTTTTATGGACAAAACACTAAAGAAGAACCAACCAAGTGTAAACTCTCAAATTGTGACGATTCCTATCGATGGCCAGTCGGTCGCTCTCCTTCTAGTGCTAAGAAGGACACTAGAGTCGCGAGAATCAGACGGACTTAAATCTAAATATAGATTTGAATCTGGATTTAAATCTAAATATAGATTTGAATCTTCACGGAAAGTATAGTGCTTTTGGGATTAGAGGAGGACGTAGAAGGGAAGGAAAAGAAATGGTGGAGCATGGTTCCTCTCTCTTTGCCAGCGAGCTCTCCGAAGAAATGGTGAAGGAGCATGGTCGTTCTCCTTCGATGTTACAAGAGAGATTCAGTATTACCGCTCATATGCATGTTGCTTGTACAAAGATAATGGTAAAGGTTAAGGATTAATCTAGGTTAAGACCTAAGACATGGCAATAATGGATGAGAAGAGCCTACCGTACCATGGATTTGACCTTCGAGCTCTTGATAGGTTGGAAGGAAGCAAAGAATCGGTCAATCTGACTAACCACCAACTTCGAGCTAGGAAGAAGGCAGCTTTAAGCATTGAAGGAAAGAGTGGGTCGCCATGACAGCATCAGTAATCCCATGACGTGCGGTGCAGCCAGTCCATTTCTTGTTCAGTCCGTCGTTCCCATATTAGGCGCTGTTGCTTCGATGCTGACAACCAGACTATTCTTTGGTCGCCTCACAATCACAAAATATTCGATACTCACTTCATCGGCCATCGAATTTACATTTCTTTTCGTGCTTTGGCGCTGCTATCTTCCTTCTCTTCTATTGTGTCGTCTTCTCGGGCACCAGCTGCCTTGTTTTATTTATCCAAAAATCATTCAGATATTATCCATTATCCACATCCGACTTGTATAAAAAAATAAATCCAAACATCTGAAAAATTATCCGAATTATTATCCAAGGTGTTTTGATCTGTTGTTGAGCGGTCGAAAAACTTTTAATATCATTTTTACCTCATTTTTACTCCTTGTTGTTGGCCTATTATATTGTTCATCATTGTTTTTTTTTTTTTCTAATTTGACAGACCTATGTTACTGATAGTTTACAGATATTTTGATTGCAACAACTATAGTAGTCAATAAATCAAAATGATCACTTGCTTTAGCTTGCTCTGGCCTCTAAAATCTTTGGACCGGTCCTAGTCAAATTGAAGACAACTTCTATATGATTATATACACCTATAGGTATATAGATGGATTCCTCGCTAGTTTGGTGTCTGAAGGTATGATATCTCTTGATACCTCTGCATCCAAAGAAGAATCATACATTATTAGATGGCAAGAGACAAGCGCCGCTGAACTGAACTATTGAGGTAAGCATGGGCAGCCACACAATTATCGAACTGCGGTGTCCTCGCACCGAACTGAGATGTTCTCGTGTCCTGTGCCCTGTGCCCTGTGCCCCGTAGGCCCGTGCAGCATATGAATGCTGGCCCCTCCCTTGCACCCATGCACGCTGCCGGCAACTCCTACACGGCACGGCACCACAACGATCAGAGCAGGCCGTGTTTCGTTGCCATCCATAGCCAGCCGGCCCAAGACTTACCTCAGCCAGGTCAAAGGCATGCAACAAGGCCTTGTTTATTTCAGCCATCTGAAAAATTTTATGATCCTTTGAAAGATAAAAAAAATATGAAAAAATTATTTCACTAACTCTAAAAATAACTATTTAAAACCTCATAAAAATGATCACAAAATATTACATCATTTGGCTTATAAAAAATAAAAATAATTTAATTTAATTTAAGCTAAAATATTACTTCCAATTTTCGTGTAAATTCAAAATTCAAAATTAAAAAATTTCAAGTTTAACATTTCATACCATATCCAATTTACACGAAACAAATTTTAAAATTCATGTGAAATCCTAAAGAACCCATTTTTCAAACTTTGAATTTTTGAAATTCAAAATTCAATAATTCAAAATTTAAAATACAAATTCAAGTGTAAATTCGAAATTCAAAATTCAAAAAAAATTTAAAAAAATTGAAAGTTTGAAAAATGGGTTCTTTAGGATTTCACATGAATTTTAAAATTTGTTTCGTGCAAATTGGATATGATATGAAATGTTAAACTTGCAAAAGAAATTCAAAATCGCTGATTTTACTGTAGCTACAGTGCTGTCGCGCTTTGAGATGTCGATAGGTTCCTGATCTCTCGTGCAAACTCCTCTCCGCAGCCTGTCGCGCGTTGAGAGTGCGATCGGGACCCTGTCGCGAATTCAAAGTGCGACCGGGGCCTATTTTTGTCTAATTTTCAATCCGCCATATAATTTTGTATAAACGAATAAAAATAAATATAAAAAAAATAAATTTTCCCCGGCGTGGGCCGCGGCCCAAGGGCAGGTTCCGTTCGTCCGCTCGGATTGTGGGCTGGATTCTCACGCCGAGTTGAGCGATGGATTGTGCGGCCCGTGGTTCGGCCTCATGGACCTGCTAATAGCCAAACCAAGTGAGCCTGCCAAATTGCTCCTGCGAATTCGATGTCACCTTTTTCTTGTTCCAACCAGGTTAAAACTGATTGCATCCTGGACCGCCCTACCGTGCTCTAGCGTTGGACCCAAATCAACTTCCAGTCTCACTCTCACAGCATCGCCATGCCATACCACTGATACGCCTCGAGCTAAAAGCTAGAGAGAGAGAGTGCGTGCGTGCGTGTGTGTGGCGGTGTGCAGGTAGGTCGTGATGCAAAATGCAGGGACAAAAAAACTATGAGCAGTGGCACGTGCGAAGGGAAGCTGCTCGTAGCATGTCGGTAGCACCAACGTCCAGGTGCACACGGGTGGCACGGCCACCATTTGTGCTTGTGCGTGCACACATACTACTGCTGCTGCAACAACATCACTGGCTAGCTTAGATGAGAGAGAGAGAGAGAGAGGGGGGTGGTCAATGGGAGGGAGGGACCAACGGTCAAAAGGATGGACAATGATGGGAGGGGGGGTACAGCTGGGGCGCTGCCTCCCTTTTCCCTGCAAGAAAGACCAGCAGAGGCAGCAACCCGTGGGGGCGCAGCAAGCCCATTGGACCTGGACCACCCCCCTCCCCCCATCTGCATGCTGCAGATGCTTCCCTCCCTCCCACTCCACTATTTGGGCCTCTCTCTTCATTCTCTCCCTAACAACATTGCTGCACTCCAAAGTCCAAACCAAACTACCCTATGTATGTGTGTAATGTAGCTGAAACATTAGTTATTACTACTCCCTCCATAATTCAAGTAGTTTACCGACACGGTCTTCGAAACGTATGTAATTTTGACCACAAGTTATCATTGAAATTTATTTATGAAATCAACATAAATACGATGCTATTACGGAAGAGTTTTTCAAGATGAATTTATATGTATGGTTAATTTTTATGTGCCCAATCTAAATAGCTCAAAACATTTTTTGTGCGTAAAGTTTTAAACATTGACGTAGAACAAGTTTAAAATGACTACTATTTCAGATATGAAGAGAGTAGCATGACATTAGGAAGGCACACATAAACTTACCCAATTACACACCACGCGCGCGCCGTAAACACAAACCAACATCAAGACATGCGTGTGTACCCACTACAAAAAAATTCCTAGGGATAAATATAAGAAAATATGAGAACCGAAAGTTGAGACCCTCAACTTGAAGCCCCCACAACCGGGATGTTACCAGCCGAACTAGTTCTCAGTAGTACGATATTTGGTTTCGTTGATCATGTTTTGGTTGCTTTTGTGGTTCGTTCCATGCATGAATTGAAATTGAAGGAGACACGAAGAGACAGTGTGATGGATCGGCCATGGGTGATGGGTCTCTGTGGGCTAGGTGGGATCGGAGTGGGCAATCATTCACGGTCAAGCGCACGATCGATCGATTCCGGGCACGAACTTGTCAGTGACGCGAGTGCATGTGGCAGGGGAGACATGGCCGCGCTCCAGAAACCACCACCCATGGTCCAACCCAGGTCGGGGATCCATCGAACTCATCACCTCGTCAATCAGTGACCTCTCCTCTCTCTCTCTCTCTCTCTCTCTCTCTCTCTCATGCACGGTAGCCGTAGTCTTAGCTCTCTCGCCGGCTTAGCTTCGCTGTCGCCGGCGAGCTCGCCGGCGATCGAGCGTCCTCTTGGCGAAAAAAGACCGGAGCAGAAGCGGCCACAGTTCGTCACCTCCTTTCCCTCTCTCTCTCTCTAGATTTTGCCGGGGGTGAGTGAGTGAGAGGTGAGGGTGCATGTGGTACCGGTAAAGCTGACAGGGGATTGTAGGGGGCGAGGGGCCGGCGGTTGGACGGCGAGGGGGCGTCAGAGCGCGCATGCAGGCAGGGGCAGGGTGGCGTTGGCGATAGATTCCGCAGGGTTCCGCAACCGCAACACATCAATCATTGGGCAAAGGAAAGGAAGAAGAAACGGTGCATGCCCCTGCACTGCTGCATGCATGCTGCCATGCCATCACCATGCATGCAGTGCCTTAGTTATTGCCCGTTACAGCTGCCCGTCCAAGATTGGCAAAAACCATGAGGCCACCGATCCCCTTTCCATCCATCTCGATCCCCATGATCGATGCCATGCATCCATACATCCATGTGTATGTATCAATGTATGTGGAGCTAGCTCCGGCCATGAATGGAGTGTGTGGATCCTAATGCTCATGCTTTGGCAGATGGATCCATCGAGAACATGGATCCGGGCACACACACACAAAAGACAACAAGAGTGCGTACATGTTTATGCTCCGGGCCAAGGATTAAGACAACGCGGCTACTATACCTACACATTGCACTGCTTGTTCGTGTTGGGGTTGGGCCATGGCCATGCATGCATGGATGACGCTGGCGCCATTGCCTCGCCCCTGCAAACCTGACAGCCATGTTCCCGGCGTGAATGGCCGGCCAATGCTAACTGCTAACTGCACTGTCACACGTGTGACAGTGCTCGGGCGAGCGGCAAGGAGCGAGGCCACGGCAACACTGTGCCGGCTACCACCACCCTAGATATGCAGGGGCCGGGTGGCCTCGGGGGTATCGAACAAAACGTGGTGCCATGTACGCTGATGAGCATGCATGCAAGGTGGCCGTGGATCGAGCTAGGTGGATCTGGCTGGGCCACGGCGATCTCGGTCGCCTTTCTCCCACAGCGAAAAGATTGGCGCCAAGGACGAGGCCACCCGGCCCAACAGTCGCAGAGCAGGCTGCAGCACAGCACACAGCACACAGCGATCGATCCAAATGCTTCGTCTTATCAGCGATCTTATCTAGCCAGTCCTCACATCGCCGGTGAGGTGCCTGCATGCTAGCTAGCTCCTACGTCAGTTCGTACGTGTGTGTGTGTGCGTGAGAGAGATGGTGTGTGTGTCTGTGGTGGCGGTGGGCGGATGCATGGGGTGGCTCGACGAGACGTCGGGGACCATGGGCGGCCTCGGAGGAGGTGATTGGTGGTCCAGCTGCGGCGAGGCGATCCCAGACATAAATTGGTGCACGGCCGATCGGTCTCGCCGCGCGCGCGCGGCCGGCGCTGCATCGCCATTGGCGCGACCGCGGTCAAACGCCACTTCCGCCTGCACCCCCTGCCCCGCCGCTCGATCGCCACGCGCCACCGCCGTCTGTGCCTCAAGGCGGCGGCGGCGGCGGCGTGATCGTCTCACTGTGCGCGGCGCGGCGCGGCGGCGTGCGGCGAAATTATTGGGGTGCTGTTGATCGGCGTCGCGACGGCTGCATGCAGGCTCGCGATGGATCGGTTTCGGCAACAGTGGTTTGACGAGCATCACTGTGGAGCGCGGACGGCGAGAGGCGATCGCTAGCTAGCTTAGCCCGGCGAGAGGCGGCCGGAGAGAGAGGGAGCACCCTGCCGCCGCAGTCCGGAGCTAAACACTGGTTATTATTGGTTACTAATATTTACTGCCGCAATTTCCCGCGCCGCGGGTTAATTAGTCCATGTGTCACCTGAGTGGTGGAGAGGCAACTCTATGTTTACCTGCAGGGCCTATTTGGTTGCTAACTAATTTTACCTCGCTTACTCTCTACAGTTAAATAATACTTGTTATTTTAGGTTTGTGCTAAGTCAAAGTTTTAAAACTTTATTATAAAAATATTTTAATCTATTTGGATTGTGCACATAAAAACAATACATATAAATTTCTCTTGAAATATACTTTCACAATATCATATTTCTGCATATTTTGTATGTAAATCTATCTATCTACTATCTATATAAAGCAGAGTTAAACGGAGCCACCACATTAATCCTAAAATCCTAGAAATTCCCACGTTAATTGAAAAATAGTAGAAATTCTAATGATAATCATAGAAAAAAGAAAAAATCTACATCGTGAGAATTTCTAGGATTTTAGGATTTTTTCCTTAAAAAACTGAAAACGAAACAAATGATTTGTCTTGCACCTTAACCAAAAAAAAACCTTGGCACATTTTTAAGTTTTTCATTTATTTTCGCATATTGAAAAAAAATAAAAAAAGGAAGGCTCAATGCCATAGAGAGGCTGGGATTCTGGGAAAAACCGGGGAAAGGCCGAAAGGGTAATATGGGATTCGAACCTAAACCCTGCTGAGTGCGTACGCATGTGGGACATGCTATTGTTGCTCAGTGTGGATACAAAATAGAATGTATAATATAAAAGGGGAAAAAAGAGAAAAGGTGGAGCTACTGGGATTTGAACCACGGCCAGCCATGCGAAAGTTAACGCCAAAGACCACCTGAGCAATTGTTCCGCCTTGTGAAGAAGTTTGTGAAATAAAGTTTTTTATATGTACATTATAAATGAAGGGCCGGATTCAACTATCGGTCGCGATTGAACAGCCATGGTTATTTCGACGACATGGCGGCGCGGAAGCAAGCGCGCACGGAGGTGTCGACGTGGACGCACCGGAGGACAGCCTGTTAGGCTCTTTGTACTATAGAATTGATGTACATGATTTTCTTTTTTAAAAAAAATAGCTATACAAGCGGTTCTCTTAAATTGGGTGCGGGAGTATATTGACTAAAGGTTTACCTGAATCCAGCACCAGAAATTAAGTGAAAATTCAGCAACCCATTACCTGAATTATATACTTTAACACATTTTATATGCCCATTAACCTGAATCATATCATGACGTCAAATTAGAGTCCTCATAATATGGGTTTAGATCTATGGGTTTTGTTTATATCCCAGTCAAATGCAGGTATTCCCATATCTTCGCTAAACGCCCATTTAGTTTCCTTTAAAGGTGGGCTCTGTTGGCAGATCAAGCTAGTAGCACGCTTATAACAACACCACATAACAGATTTTGCTAAATGGAAACATCTATAACAAGAAATTGTATAAAAGATAAAAGATATAGGATTAAAAAAATGGAGTGTCAATTGGTGTATCAAGTTTAGGTAGTACAATCCTGTCAATTTTAACTATGACATCAGTAAAAAAAATTAAGAAAGAGAATATTCTTGTCTAGGAGATTGTTCAATTAGACATCGATATTGTCAGAACATTAACAGGTCAAGCAACTTTCAAATGAAAATATATTTAATATATGTGTGCAAAACCTTACTCTATTAATTCTGCATGAGGCATAAACAAACATAGGAGTTGAGGTGTTGAACCTTACCCGTTTTTGGGACGACCCATGCTTGCCTGCAACGGATAACGAGTATTTAATGGACATTTGGCCAGGGTTGCAGCGGAGCGCTGTGGTTGTACTACATGCTTACACGAGCTTTTATTTTGTTTTCTCCTACTGATCAATGAAATGGGACGGCAATTCTTCGGTCCCTCTTTTAAAAAATATTCAATGGACACCGGCCATGGAAATTTACATATAGTAGTTCTGCATGCAGCAGAGCCAATAATCCCACTTCCTCCCAACACGACAACCTGCAAAATGTAAGGATCACTACGCCAGAAAAAATATATTTTATAAATGTTAATTTGTCGATTTTCCTCTCTATGCCGGTATATATAGATAGGAAATGACATGCACTGAGACATTGAGTTGATGACTAATTTATTCATATATCCGATAATTGGCTTCAAGAAATCATACCAACACAAATCACGCATGACTCAACTCTACCTAAGACACTAAACATCGGTAGAATGGTAGAAAAAACTGCAATAATTCATTGGATCAAGGTGGAGAGAAGAGGGTTGGGACTGTGATACGGGCCTAGCTCGCAGCCGAATGGGAGAAGGAAAGAGCGGAGGATGTCCGTCCAGTCTGAAATTAAATTCTCTGCGGTTACTATCCTCTGCAGTTGGCTCAATGACATGTGGGACCGAATCCACATGTCATTGGCCATATCAGCGGAGATAACTGCGGAGGATCCCAATCCGCTCAGCTCTGTCCTCGTCGCAGTCGTTTGATGCTGAGCCACCACTGAACAAGAGCCATTTACCTCTACGAACAAATTAATGCTGTATATAGGCGTGGGCGACCACATCACCACACTGATCTTGCTCTGCATCTACTTGGCACTTCTTGAGCTCTGCAGCAGGGCTCTGTACTCCTCGATTTCCACTTGTTTTCAGGTTCACCCACCTTAAAAAACAGTAAAAACAATCAAAACCGGTGCGATTTCTGATTGATTTAATCGGGCTTTGAAGGAAAAAAATTAGTTTTTTCGCAAGGTTCGAGACATCGTTAATCGAGTAGTGAGCTGGAGATTAGGATATAATCGGATTACATAGAGTTAACTAAAATTTAATTGAAAATTAATCGGTAAACATTAATCGTTAGATTTCATACATCATCAATTTTTTTTACCTTGTTAAACTCATGATTTGTTTTCACTTTTATGTAAACAACCACTCTTATCCCCTTTTGGACTTATATGGGCCATCCTCGACCCTATTGTCCAGGTACTTTTGTCCACATCCTACACTACCTATCCGCCTCAATCTCCAAAGTAGAGCAGGCAAGCTACGTATAGTCAAGCACGTCCAGAACGGCCGACCAGAAGATGGGAGCAAAGCGAGCCGGAGAGATGTATGATTACCTTTGGTGAAGTGGATAGACATTAGAGACAGAGAAGATGAAAGACCCAGAGCAAGGAGAATAGGGTGTTGGTTACCTTTAGCGAAGTGAGGAGTAGAGAGAACCAGGCAGCAAGTTGACACTGTCCTACCTAGCACCCAATCGACAACAATCATGATGCATTGGATGGTGGTGGAAGGCTTAGTCCTATTTTAAAAAAAGTTTCCATTGGCTGCTTCAAAATTCTTTAAAACTGGTACTCCCTTCGTTTTTTGTTTGACGCTTTTGACTTTTTGACACGTCTTTTGACCATTCGTCTTATTCAAAAATTTAATGTAAAGATGCAAAAAAATTAAGTCAGGTTTAAAGTACCTCTATTGATAAAACAAATCACAACAAAATAAATGACATTTACAAAAAAAATCTGAATAAGACGAATGATCAAAAAACAAATCTAAAAGTCAAGGGCGTCAAACAAAAAAAGAACGGAGGGAGTATTTTGCGATAATTTTTTTGGGCTTTACAGGGTTTTAAGCATAGATCTCAAAAATATTTTTTTGATATTTTTCAGCTTTTATGTACTCGTTTTGAAAGCCTTTAATTTTTAACTCAACCAAATTAAACAAAACCAAACCACAAACCAAAGAGGGCCATAGTTGCCATGAATTATGACATGATTTACTTCTAAACTAAACATGCCAATGTTCAGCGGCTAAAGGTGTGATCAATCATATGTGATGAAGAGGCACTGGATTCACGTATATCCCCTGCATGCACCTACCTCCGAAGTGACAAATCATAGTTCACGTTAAAAGACGGCCGCCGTATACGAGTTTACGACGCCGGCTGTTCTGCACGCTCCACCCAACATTTACTATTGCATAACATCATCAACGATTTCTCTACGTTTTCTCTCTAAAATACCATTTGTGTTTTTTATTTATTGTTCTCGATTTATTTTATAATTTACACTATCTATCTATCTATATAAAGCAGAGTTAAAGGAGCCACCACATTAATCCTAAAATTCTAGAAATTCCCATGTTAATCAAAAAATAATAGAAATTCTCACGTTAATCATAGAAAAAAGAAAAATCTACCTCGTTGAATATGGATATTATTCTGTAAATTTAGCGGTCAATATTAACCTGTATAACTAACTATGGATATTATTATGTAAATCTAACCGCCAAGATTAACTTGTACGTATAACAAACCACTGAAACTTATCTATATATTAGAGATAAACTCTAAATCTAATCTAATATATTATCTATATCTTAACACAAATCTAGCCTCGCAAACGCGCGGGTCACCTTGCTCGTTAAATAGGATTTCCAGTAATACCTCCATATCTGCTACCATATTGCAGATAACACGTCGGAGATGCTCTAGTTCATGTTCTATATCTGCATGCATGGCTATTGGCAGGGGCAGGCCTAGGTTGGAGCAAGGGTGTACAGTTGTACAGCCAAATATATTTGAAAAAAATCCAAGAGTCCAAATATAGCTGCACAACTAGGCTTATTATTAGGTTACACGTAGGCTAAGGGCGTTGGCTTAGGAGAAAAAGCGGTGGTGGCTTAGGAGAAAAAAGGGCGAGCTCTGCATCGCCCAGATCTAAGGTCTCCTTGCGTCTGTAGCAGCATTCGGGCAGCTGTCGGGGAGAAGCACGGATCTAGGCGGGACACTTGGGTTCTGAGATTTCTTCGTCAGCAGACGGAGCAATAAGGTGTGATTTTTCTTCGTTTTAGCCAATAAAATACCTCGTTGTGTCGACACGACGGAGGAAGATGCAGAGATTTGGCTTGGGCCTAAGTTGACGTGGCGATCATGGGCGGCTTGGTGATTTGGGTCGAAAGTAAGGCTTCTCTTCTGGGTTTCCGGTGAGGGCCAAAATAAAGGTGTCAATTAGGGAAAAGGGAATCTATTTTGCTCTTCTTCATTTGCTAGATCTGGTTATTTATGATATGTTTCTTGCGCCGGAGATCTTGGTGGAGTCGAGCCAGCCAAGAGCGTTTTTTTCATGGTTATTCCTTCTTCAGATTGTTCCTCGAGTTAGATATTCAAGCTGTCACGACTACTTTTTGATATTGATTTTTCAAATCTGCTTCCCATAGTGAACGAGGATGAAGAATATGATGCTATATATGGTTGACTACGGAGGTTGCTAGAGTTCACGAAGACGATGGAGTTAAAGAGAGATTTGGATGCGATGGATTATTAGCAATAGATCATTGTCATGATCACATTGCAATTTTTTTTTTGTGTGAGGGCTTCTATGTAAGAGGAACACTAATATTTTAATGATAAATCTCTTTTCTCAAAAAAAAAACTAGGCTTATTAGATTTTAGTTTTTAGTTCCCTAATCCCCGATTGACATCGTCAACGATTTCTCTACGTTTTCTCTCTAAAATATCATTTGTGTTTTTTATTTATTGTTCTAAATTTATTTTACAATTTACACTATCTATCTATCTATCTATCTATCTAAAGCAGAGTTAAACGGAGCCACCACATTAATCCTAAAATCCTACAAATTCCCATGCTAATCGAAAATAATAGAAATTCTCACGTTAATCATAGAAAAAAGAAAATCTACATCGTTAAATATGGATATTATTATGTAAATCCGGCGGTCAATATTAACCTGTATAACAAACTATGGATATTATTATGTAAATCTAGCGGTTAAGATTAACCTGTATAACAAACCACTGAAGCTTATCTATATATTAGAGATAAATTCTAAATCTAATCTGATATATTATCTATATCTTAACACAAATCTAACCGCGCAAACGCGCGGGTCACCTTGCTCGTTAAATAGGATTTCCAATAATACCTCCATATCTGCTACCATATTGCAGATAACACGTCGGAGATACTCTAATTCATGTTCTATATCTGCATGCATGGCAGGGGCAGGCCTAGGTTGGAGCAAGGGTGTACAGTTGTACAACCAAATATATTTGAAAAAATTCAAGAGTCCAAATACAGCTGCACAACTAGGCTTATTATTAGGCTACACGCAGGCTAAGGGCGGCGACCTAGGAGAAAAAGCGGCAGTGGCTTAGGAGAAAAAAGGCGAGCTCTGCGCCGCCTAGATCCGAAGTCTCCTTGCGTCAGTAGCAACATCCGAGCAGCTGTCCGGGTAGGAGCACGGATCTAGGCGGGACACTTGGGATCTGAGATTTCTTCGTCAGCTGACGGAGCAATAAGGTGTGATTTTTCTTCGTTTTTGCCAATAAAATACCTCGTTGTGTCGACACGACGAAGGAATATGCAGAGATTTGGCTTGAGCCTAAGTTGACGCGGCGATCATGTGCGGCTTGGTGATTTGGGTCGAAAGCAATACTTCTCTTCCGGGTTTTCGGGGAGGGCCAAAATAAAGGTGTCAATTGGAGGAAAAGGGAATCTGTTTTGCCCTTCTTCATTTGCTAGTTCTGGTTATTTCTGATCTGTTTCTTGCGCCGGAGATCTTGGTGGAGTCGAGCCAGCCGAGTGCGTTTTTTTCATGGTTATTCCTTCTTCAGATTGTTCCTCGAGTTAGAGATTCAAACTGTCACGACTACTTTTTTATATTGATTTTTTAAATCTGCTTCTCATGGTGGACGAGGATGAAGAATATGATGCTATGGTTGATAACGAAGGTTGCTAGAGTTCATGAAAACGATAGAGTCAAAGAGAGATTCGGATATGATGGATTGTTAGCAATAGACTCTTGTCATGATCACATTGTAATTTTCTTTTTGTGTGAAGGCTTTTATGTAAGAGGAACGCTAATATTTTAATGATAAGTCTCTTTTCTCTAAAAAAACTAGGCTTATTAGTAGATTTTAGGTTTAGTTCCCTAATCCCCGATTGAGCTAGGTTTGGTTTAATTATATAATTTAGATTTTTGTGACAATAGAAAATGTGGAATTTTACCCTTAGTATTAATTTTGTGCTTTTTTACTTTAAGAGATAGTAGTTAAATCGGCTATATTAGATTGTTCGTATCATCAGTTTGTCGTATAGCGTCAGGATGGTATTTCAATTTTAGCTTCCATTTTGATGTTTCTTTATATTATTTGAACCATTTAAGTTTCGAAACATACGCCTCACAGCTGATGCAGGGTACACACACTCGAGAGGCGTAGCGATAGATGGATGGGGCAGTGGAATTAACATGCCAATAACTAACCCGTGGGGCCGTGAGGCCGTCCCATGCATGGCGCCGTGACAAGACTTGACATGCTCGAACACACACCACAGTGTGCATGGCCACACAACACAGTGCTGTGTGCGCACTAGCTGTGCAGAGGCCATGTCCATGGGCATTGTTCGCCTTGCCATGCTATGTATGTAGCCGGCTCGCCGCAACATGCATGCCAAATCGCCCATCGCCCACTGCACCGGCAGGATCGAGACTAGGGTACGTACGGCCTTGCTTTGGTCCATCGAACCCAATCTATGTACCATATCATTTAGTATGAAACTTGCTTTGATAGCAGTAGTTTGGAGGTTTACCTAGCTATGCTTTTAACAACATGGTCCGCCTCATACTTTCATGAAATTTGGTTAAGTGTCGCTAACAAATTGGTACCTTAAAATATGCCTCCGTGTGATCTTTTTTTCTAGATGATAGGAAAATAAATCCAAAGGAATGCACCAGTCAAGTATGCAAGTGTGACAATGTAAAATAGTCCAAACATAAATCCTGCATCATCTTCTCTTTCTTTCTAAGCTACAACACATCGAGGTGCAACCTAGAAGTGGTTGGAAGAACAGAGCGGTGATGAAGATGCCATCAACCATATAAGTTGATGGTATGGGAGGTTTTACTGACGCAGGGCTAACAAAGAGATAGACAGAGGGATCACATAAGGTGTAAATGTGTTTCTCTTGATGCAAACACAAATACAAGCAACTTAAAACTGACTCAAGTTTGAGCGGTACAAACGATCAAAAACAGGTTCATGCAGTCATGCTGTCATGCATAGCTAGCCCCAAGTCCCCAACCTGGCTTGCACCGACCTGAATATACATCAGATTTTTTTCATGGATCTTTTTCATTGCAGTGTTAATGTGTTAAAAAATATTAGATCGAAGTATATATAGATAGCTAGAGTAAAAAAATAGTGACACAGAGTAGGAAGACGGAGAATCCCGAGCAACCAATCAATTGTAGTCTTGTGATCGTCAATCTATCATTTTCTAGTGTCTTTTATCTGATTTGTCTCCCATGTATTCTGGTATCTTTTCGCTGTTGCTGATCGTGTATAAATTATCTCTGTTTGGCACTTAAGCAAAGTACCCAGAGAATCAAAATTCGAGAGTAATAGACGCCATGCTTGCACTGGACTGTTCAGAGAGGTATACATACATCAGATTTTTTTCCTTCTATGTTAATACTTGTAGTTACATACGTGGATTAATTAGTTATTACATGAAACCGGAATTCATCCAGATAAACATATATGCATGGACTTGGACCATGGATGCATGTTTCTCGCAGGGCACATCGCTAGCAATTCTTGACTTCTTGTGTAGGAGTTATCATCAGTCGCATGGTACGTGCAGTTTTTGTAGGACAAGGCAGCATGACAAAGAGCATATGGAGGGCCCTGTTCAGTTATCCCCATAACCCCGTTGCACCTGCATGCAGTCTACAACGGCAGCCCCTCTCTCTCTCTCTCTGACAAACAAACTAGTATGAACCGGTTCAGTTCTTGTCTGTCTCTAGTCTCTACCCCTTGGAGTTCTTGATCTGATCGTCTCAGGCCCATAGCTAGCTAGGCAGCGACGTTGATGGATGGCCGAGCAAGGTCTCGATCACCTCATGCATGCGTGTCATGTCAGGTTCAGTCATAGCATGGCCGAGCTAGCCGGCGATTCTGCAGCCGCACAAGGCTCCAAGCGACGCATGCAGGTAGCTGCAGTTCTTCCATACTTCCATTCCATCTTGATCAGCTGCTCAGTGGTCACTGATCGGTTCGTTAGAGCTGGCTGTGGGCGAAGGATGAGATAGCAACAGCTAGTCTCTAGATGCGAGGTTCAGGTTGGGCGCCACTCCTCCCTGCCTGATAAAAAAAGAGGGATGGACCGGCCTGCCATGCCCGCTATTCTTCGGCACAGAAATAATTTGATTATTTATTTATTGAACTGAATTTTATCGCTTTTGAAAAGTAACTTGGACATGTTGGAACTGTTTGATCAAGGTTGAATCTAAGAGTTTTTTTTTTGCTTTATTACATTGAGATCATTGAGAATAAATTTTAAAAAACAAATTATTCAAAATCTAATGAAATAATGTGAAAAACTCATCAGGACATGCTTGTAGCATTGCTATTTGTCTATTCTTAGTTGTTGGAGTTTGTGTTGATTATGTAGAAAAATAAATTCCATGCATCCCCACGTGACACATGAGTTTAATCTGGCCGAGTGTATGATTAGAAGTATTTTCGTTATTTTTAAGATGCACCTATCAGATCTTTCTAATAAATTTGCGTAAAGATGTCATGGACCAATTAGATCATGAAACATGCAACCGCAGCTATTTTGATGCGTCTTTAAATCCCCCAGTAAACCAGGAGACACGATGTTTGGTAACGCAGTTCAGCTTTCGCCTACATCTGCGGGGCTCTGATCATGAGCGCTCCTCCCCAATCCATAATACCGCAGCACACCGGCTGACCAGGTCACGACCACATGCCGGTCGCTGACCTCCTCTTGCCTATGCTACTATTATGTGATCGTTCACTTGGTTACACCAAGGCTGTCTCCCTTTATATAGTGAAGGCCAAGATAGAGTCCGACTCTAACACTAACTAATCCTGCCTATTACAACACAGAGTCCATGTAACCTACTCGTACACATATTCGACACAATACCTAACATGATTCGTCTGTAAATCCCCCAGTAAAATATCGGAGAGTACCCATACTAAATATGGACATAGACACTGCCTCAGTTTATAAATATTTGGCCATTTTAACCAAAACATACTTCCACAAATATTTGGCGTTTGCACAACTCCCAGCGCAACATTTCCCATTTTTCCCTTATGATTTTCATTATTTGTGCCGATTCACTTTCATCCACACTATTTAAATATCTATAGGGGTATTTTGGTCAAACTCTACCATCATCATCAGCTAAATATGTATGCATGGTCAAATAGTGTTTAGTTTTTCCTCAAAAAAAAAAATAGTGTTTAGTAAATGAAAGAGGAGGTGGTATCTGGCAATACATACATAGATTTAAGGCAAATAAAAAACTATGTGAAGTTGTAAAATAGAGTATGTAGGATAAATGTTTTCTGTAGGAAAGAAATATTTAAAATGTAGTGAAACTTATAAAAAAAATAATAGAAATACATAAAGTGTGTAGCCAATAATGTTGTAGAGTTCAAGGGTTAAGGGAAGCTAGAGATGCAACAGGGTAGCATTTATTTATTTTACCAGGGCATTTCTCTAGTGATCAGTAGAGGAGCAGCCAGCTGCAGTGAGACGGCACATGGGCTACACACACAAGTCCAAGGCAGCGACAGATAACAGTGTACGGAACACATTAAAATACCGGGTACGGATACATAGGCTGCTCCTAATTGTTTTTTTTTCTGTGGGAATCTGAGAATTTACAGGGCCGGTGATTCGCTAATTTTGGAACATAACTAACGTTAGAATTTTCGGTGGGAAAAGCACGTGAAACAACAGCATTTGCATCGCAATACTCTCCTCTCTTCATTTTAAATAAACCCAAAACATATTTGGACTTGTACCGTGGAAACAACAACCATTGTGGCTGCGCTCTGCCTCGGCATGGTGCACCCCGTGTCAAGCAGCATCGACAGCAGCAACTCCATACTCAATTTTATTTCTATAGTATGTATTTTGATTTTAGAAAGTTTTTGAAGCTAAACTTTAAATATTCTACTATACTCGATTGTAGCTAAATTTAGAAGACTAGCGTTTTGGTGGTTTAGTAGAAAAAATGTAGAAATGGAGAGTTGACTTTATGATAGGATACTGCAATTAGCTAGGGGGATATATGTGCATGCTCTGGGTTTATGCGCCGTTCTTTAAGCTACAGAAGCCCCCTACAAATTACAGTATGCCACGTATTCCTAAGAAAGGGCTCTAAGCCCCTAACCATGTTTCTATTTTCTAAACAAGGACAGCACGCAAAGAAAGCCAGTTTAGGCGTGACAAGTGACAACTGACAAGAAGAAGAATTGACAATCAGCAAGATTAATATACTGTTCAGCGAGGCTTCAGCGCCAAAACTATGCTACAAAATCTATGACTCTGTGCCTTTGAGCTGATCTCAACGATTGAACGGTTGAACGGCTGAAATGACTTAATTTTAAGAGCTTCTCGAGATAGTCTTCAGATTCATATCCATTTCGTTTAACTTGCTTTTTAAAGCGTTAGGACCCACCTTCAAAACAACGAAAAACAGAGTAAAAAACTCAAATCATATGTCTTTTCAAAACAGATATAAGTCGTTAAGCTTTTGAGCCGTTAAGATGTAAAATTGAAAAGAACAAGGCCTAAGGTCCGGTTCTCTTCAATGAATTACTCTGGTTTGACTTCGATTCACTTAGCTTTCTCTAAATTTAAAATATTTTAATTTTTAAATTTGTATCCTATCATAAAGACTAGTCTACAAGATGAAAACAAAACTCAAACAAGGTGGATCTAACTTCCGAGGTTATCTCAAAATGGTCTCAAAGTTAGAAAATAAGATAGAAAAGTGAGAACGCGTCTTAATTATTTTAGCATCTGAATCTCTGTCTATACTACTAGAATTCAATGATGCCAAATAATAAGCTAACTATAAGAATTCAATCTCATGCGGTAGTGCTAGGGCTAGACAAAAAACTTGGGCTTGACAAGCCACTTAAAACCAGATCGAGCTCAGATTGAGCTCGAGCTTTATTTGAGCCAGGCGTCGAGCTCGATTATATATCAGGTCGATCTCGAGCCGAGCTCGAGCTGCTCGATTTCAGCTCGAATGCTCGAATAGCTATTCCCTAAGTGACAATTCCAACCTTCAAATGGCATAACTGATAGTACTAGTGCTCATTGATCATTGTTTTAGCAATATACTTTTATGAATTTACAACTATGATTAAGGAACATTATTCGATGATAATTGTATCATGTTAAAGGCTTAGTATTTCTCATTGAGATAGTTGCATTGTCAATGTAAAATATTTTTTAAAAAAAGATATTTAATAATTTTTGAGCTAAACCGAGCCGATCTCAATCTTAACCGAGCAAAACCGATCTCGAGTTCGAGCCTTGCACCGAGCTCGACATACATTCGAGCCGATTTCAAACCAAACCAAGCTCGAGGCTAGACATGCTTAACTCAGTTAAAGATGGACTCGAATCCGCCCCTACAGCTCTTGTTTCTATCCGATTCCGAATCCGGCGCGAGCGGGAGGCGTTGGTCAGGAACAGCGGCGACGCCGCGGCCTGAGCAAGTGGCGCGCATGCATTGATGCATGGCCATGGCCAGGAGCTACATAGATTTGGGCCTCATGCTTTTGATTCTTTTTATTACTCCAATCAGCTTTCTTTTCTCTCTTCCACGGCTGCTTTTAATTGCCCTCGCCGACAGGGCCCGCAGTTCCGGATGCTCCGTGCTAGACCGTCGACTCTTTACGGTCGCATCGGAATTCGGGACGGGGCGGCTAGCTTATTGATTTGCCGCGTGTGAACAAGGCGAAGCTCCTGTGGTGATAGTACTTTTCTTTGACCATTGGAAAAACCAGGACCTTTAAGATGTTTGAGAAATTTAGATCATGTTTATTGCTGGCTTAAAATTTTTGGTCAGCTTTGGATTCACAATTTATATAGGCCTATGAACAAATAAATTTTGAATAAGAACATGTCTTTAGGAATAGAATTTTTTTTTGAAATAAGGACATGCTAAGAGTACCTGAGCCAAAATGAGTTGAATATTAAGATAGACTTTATGATATCGTTAAATCTGCTCCTCTAAATGAATCCGCCTTGTTTATGATTAAGAAAAAACTAGACCAATAAAAGTTAAGTTTCTGTTATTTTTAGATTAACATCTTAATGACTTAACTACGTTTTGAGAAGACATATGTTTTGAGTTTTTTAATCCATTTTTTGCCGCCTTGAAGGTGGTTTATTATGTTTTAAAAAGCAAGTCAAACGAAATGGATTCAAATCTCGAGACTAACTCGAAAAGCTCTCAAAATTCAGCCACTTTGGCTGCTCAGCCGTTCAGATCAGTCAAAAGAACGGAGCTTAAATTTTTTTTCTAACATTCGCTGCGTATATATACCATATAAACAATACAGCCAGCATCATCCAACTCACACGGTATGATACCAATATAAAATTATGTTTACTGCGTGATATAAAGATACTCTCTGCATTTTATTTACGATATACGAGGATATTATGCGCCTGCTCAGTAAAATATCACAACACACTGAATTCCGCTGAAACAAAAACTTTAATACTCCTCAAAAGATGTCACCAATCAAGTAGAAATTTAAGGGTAAATATTAATTAATTTCTCATATGTATTTTAAGAGAAGATATTAATTGCTCATACACACACACACATATATTAGAAAATTGGAAAATTTAGTTTTATATTTTTAAAACTTTTTTAAGAAAATCAGTTTGATAAGTTGATTTTTTGAAAAAAAATCAAAATCAAATGTCTTTGTGGCTTCATATGTAGTCACTTATGATGATATGACATACATCTAAGTATTTAATGACCAAACATCCACATCAGCACTTAATGATAACACAAATGGTTTTATGGTTTTAGAACAACGATGCAAACGACAACAACTTTTAGATCGAAAAGGTAATTTTTAATGTCTAGAAGTTAAGTAACATTTGGTCACAATTTTTTAGGAAAAATATGTTAAATTTCTCAAAAACTTATATCCCACGAAATTCCTTGAAAGCAACCATAAAACACAAAGGAACACAGCACTTAAATTTTTTTCATTTGGACTAGACGAGATTTGTAGAGCTGCGTGATCCGCCTCCGACATGATCTACTCCACTACTGCGAGGAGAAAATGAGATAATAGTAGTCCCGATTCTATTGTGAGGAGAAAAACAATGACATCGTTCACGGTGAAATTTGTCGAGTCCATCACCCCATCACCCAGCTGCTGCTGCTACTAGTATCTCTCGAAGCCGAGGGTCTTAACGTGTAGAACACCAACTTGTCACTTCCTTAAGGCCTTGTACAATTCAGTTTATCGTAGCGTAGCGTAGCGTTCAGCAAAATAATACGAGCTGGCTGTGCAGCCAGCTAGCTACCTCCGCCATGCAGGTTGAGATACCTTTCACACAACTACCACTCACATCTTGTCAGAACAAGTATCTCATACATACAAGCCTAATAATTTTTTTAAATTTTTGTTAATATAAATTCGCAAATATGCAAGTTAACAAAAAAAATGACATCTTAGACTTAGTTGGAAATTTTAATTTGAAAAATTGTGAGCCCTCCAGAGACTTTGCAGGGCCCAAAAGTTAGTTTAGAAATTCTAAATAAACATTTAAATCTCCAAAGAATGATTACAAAAGATTACATTATTTGGCTTGTACAAAAAGAACAATTTCCAACATTAATTTTCAATTTTAATCTAAGC
Organism: Raddia distichophylla; assembly: GCA_005191435.1. Taxonomy (NCBI): domain Eukaryota; kingdom Viridiplantae; phylum Streptophyta; class Magnoliopsida; order Poales; family Poaceae; genus Raddia; species Raddia distichophylla. The sequence goes on along the minus strand of SPJY01025686.1, from coordinate 2,096,109 downwards.
CCAAAAGAACAAGGCCAGATTGGTATATAAATTCATATATTTGGATTTGTGTCGAAAAGCACACAAAAGATATCATAATTTTGAAATATTTTCAAATAAATTGTAACGGTAATTATTAGTCTAAACGTATTTTAAATTACCTTGACAATATTTCAAATCAAATGGAGTGAGAAAAAAAAATGAAACGGGGGAAAGACGGATCTGAGATGTGTCTTTCCTGAGAAGCCGACACTTCTCTAGTCCCCAAAACACACTGCTTTCGGCCACTCCAAAAGGCGATAAAGCAGCACCGATGGCAAGCTCTCCAGCTGGGGCTTGGAGGGAGCTGCACTGCACCTACCTGCACGTTCCGTACCACACGACTACACACGCTCTTCACTCTTGGCCACAGGCCACAATTAATTAAACTGGTTAAACTCCGATAATAACATAAGAGGTTTAAAAACGTACTTTGATGAATATTTGTTGCCATCCATATCCTTTTAGATAACCGAGGAATTTGTATTCGATCGATTTGGTGGCTATACACATCGTGCATATAGAATGAAGGATTTATTCTATTATTTAAAAAATGATTTGTCTCTATAGTATAATTCTATAGGTTTGTTATATCTTAAATATAAATCACAGTCATAATTGATAACTTTAAGTAGTAGTATTTGAACTGTACAGCAGTGTTAAAATTTCAACAAGTATTTGTGGCCGGAGAAACTATTTCTCTTCCTATACCGCTAATATTTGATCAAATACTATACAGAACCAAATGAATGCAGCTCATGGACTATATATGTATTTGCAGTTTTGTGTGGGGCGGATCTAGGACTCCCTAGAATTTTTTTTATAACCTTATACGGGTATTAGCACCCATATAGTATTTTTAATTGCGGTAATTAAGGATATTAGTTGAAGTATCATGGTTGGACATGTCTTTCCCTGTCTAACACATGGTAATGAGTTTAAATATCACTCACCTCCTTTTTAGTTTGTGTCGCTATTTTCCTTTTTAGTTCTTAGTCTCTATTTTTTTTAAAAAAATATATAGTTGTTTCACTGAAAGGATTTTCTAAAACTCTATCAATGAAATCAACATTAAAACTCTAGTCATAAAACCACCATTTTAATTTCCTTATTAATTCTTGTATCTTTTTTTTAAAAAATATCTAGTTGATGCATTTTAAAGTTTATCTAAAACTCTAGCCATAAAATCAACCCTAAAACTCACCATGAAACCACCTTTTTAATTTGCCTTTCAGTTCTTTTTTTAATAACATCTAGCTGTTGCACTTTAAGTACTCTCTAAAACTCTGGCCACCAAACCATATGTGAGAATTTCTTTGATTGATCTTGGTTGTTATAATTTGGTCCACCGTTGATCCATATTATATCATCTTTAGTATTTAATCCGAATTTCTAATATTCTTCTTTTAATCTAAACCGTTATAATCCGGCCCCCACAAAATCAACGGCATAGATCTTTTTTTCTTGATTTATGTGAGAATTTCTTTGATTGATCTTGGCCGTTATAATTTTGTCCCACCGTTGATCGAACGGCTGAAATAATTTGGATGATGTGGACGAACGTGATGGCTTCTTTTTCCCCTCCTTTATATATATAATAGATTCTTATATCTTTTTTTAAAAAATCTAGTTGATGTACTTTAAAGATTCTCTAAAACTCTAGCCACAAAATCAACCCTAAAACTCACCATGAAACCACCTTTTTTAATTTGCCTTTCAGTTCTTTTTTAATAAAATCTAGCTATTGCACTTTAAGTGCTCTCTAAAACTCTGGCCACCAAACCAACACGACAATCTTATAACTATATATCATTACGAGAGAGGAGGCACAACAATAGACAATCATGATGTGACACGTATGGTCTAAGAGATTCAACGGGAGTATCTAGATATGTAAAAAAATTGATTAAAAGTTAAATAAGTCTCAGCCACATGATGATTAGCAAAAAGGTTAACTATACCTATTTCGGTTCATATTTGACACGTTCGAAGTAATTAACTCACGATCTGAGCTATCTGCACGCGGTGGTCGTCGCACCAACAAGGGACGGGATTGTACATACGCACGTACGTACGCATGCTGCAGCCGCAGCCACACACATGCATGCATGGATCGATATATATATATTCAGTTCAGGTGAGCTATACGTACATAAATATCTTTGTCGATGCGGAGGATGGTAGCCAGGTACCATACGTACGTACGTGTGGCCCATGTAAACGGCTGCATGACTGCAATGCAATAGAAACGGCCGTGTTCATTTTAGCTTAGATTATTTAAAATTTTAATATAAAAAGATGATGATCTCTTAAAAGAGTTCTTAAAATTTTCAAAATATTTTACAAACTATAAAAAAAATCTAAAAATTTAAGTATAAAATACTGCATCATTTGGTTGTAAAAAATAATTGATTTGATTTAGGCTAAAAGAAACGCAGGGTGCGTGCACACTTCGTTCATTCTCCATCGTACATTGTCATATCCGTCACAATTATGGAGTACAGTATGGTAGACTGGTAGTATACATCATGGATATATATGAAGTTCGACCCGACGCATGCATGCATGCAAAAATACTACTCACCACGACATGCATGCAGCACCATTTTTTTTTTTCTTAGATCACGCCGATGGCCCATGTAATTAAACGGCTGCATGACTGCAATCGGCAATGCAATAGAAACGGCCGTGTTCATTTTAGCTTAGATTATTAAAATTTTTAATATAAAAAGATGGTGATCTCTTAAAAGAGTTCTTAAAATTTTCAAAATAAAATTTTAAAATATTTTAGAAACTATAAAAATAAAAATCTAAAAAGTTAACTATAAAATACTGCATCGTTTGGTTGTAAAAAATAATTGATTTCATTTCATTTCATTTAGGCTAAAAGAAACGCAGGGTGCGTGCACACTTCGTTTATTCTCCATCGTACATTGTCCGTCACAATGGAGTACAGTATGGTAGACTGGTAGTATTCATGCATGGATATATATATGGAGTTCGACCCGACGCATGCATGCATGCAAAATTACTCACCACGACATGCATGCAGCACCATTTTTTTTTTCTTAGATCACGCCGAGCTCGGTACTTCATACAGATCTAACGGACGTACGCTATTGGAGGTTGTGCGCGAATCTTAGGGTGAGATGAAAGGTTGAGATAAGTCAGAGAACTCCTTGGCTAGACCAAAGTGACGGTCTAAGATAAATCTACAATGCAAACGATGTAAGTATGGATTTCACACTTATTAGTCACTTATACATGCAAGGATTGCCTTACATATCCCCTAAACCCCGCTACATCAGGGGACAATTATTTTTTCTCACAAATCAATCCGTGATGTCCCATGCCGTTATTTTCACATGCACTTATAGATATTTCCTAGCTTGTCCTTGCTTAGTCGCTTATTCACGAATTGCCTTACATATCCCCTAACCCGCACTACATCACGTACAAGACTTTTTTTTCTCACACTTAAATCAATTAATTAATCCATGATGTCCATGTCGTAAGAACATATTAGGCCTTACACATTTCAGCTTAGTAAAGCGTAGCGTAGCGTTTCAACAAAATTTAAGAGTTTGTAAAAGAGGTTTAAATATAATAAAAAAATAATTTAAAAATAGTATTAGCATCTTTTAAAGGACTACTAAAAATCTAAGAAAAATCAATACAAATTATTACACCAAATAGGCTATATAAAAAAATAATTTTTGTTAAAACGCTACACTACGCTATTAGCCTATCATCACATAATGGGCTAATACTAGCATGTTAAATATGTGTATGTGTGGGGATATTGAGATGGTGACATATATATATAGTTACGGAAGTGTACACTGCATGCATGCACGCGCGCGAGCAGGCGTAAACCCCCCGTTACAGCAGGTACAAAATTGGTAGCCACCTTTTGGGACCCTGCATCAGGGGCCCACAAGCCTGTGCCTACCTAGTTCTGTAACAGGGGGAGCTGCAAGCAAGCTGAGCATTTCTCCCTCCTCTCTCCAGACTCGTCAAAACACTGCCCTAAGATGGCTGGTTAATTAGGCCATCCCTCTCTCTCATCCAGCAACCAACCAACACCTTCTCACTCTCTCTACATGGCTAGCTAGCTAGCTAATCATAGGGTTACAATTAAGGCAGTAAGGCGCTACCACAGTGGCACTACGACAGAGGTACTAGCTAGTGGTAATTAATGAACTAAACATAGTAACACATATATATAGTGGGGAGCTCGATCTGTACTTGCCGATGCACGCACGCATGCATGGCTTAATGCGTGGTGGATGATCAGGCTAGGGGTGACCTATGGGGAGCACCCTTCCTCCGGTTGCTGAGCGAGAGCACGATCTGGGGGAAGAAGGACGAGGACCCCTTCTTCTTCCTCGGGACGTCGCCGGCGCCGCCCGCGGCGCCGCGACGGCTGCCTCCGCCGCCGTGGCTCGACCCACCGCTGCCGCTGCCGCTGCCGCCGTAGTGGTGGTGGAGCGGGTCCTCGAGGATCGAGTTCGGGGTGACCTGGCCGCCGCCGCCGCCGGCGTCGTCGTCGAGGAGGTCGGAGCCGTCCACCCGGAGGTTCTCGAACCGCGGGAAGCAGGCGAGGTCCGGCTCGCCGGACATGTACAGGATGTTCGACAGGTCGCCGCCTTGCATCATCACATGATCCACCTGCATCATATAACATCATCAGCGCCTTCAGGGCCCTCGGAAAAAGGTTTAAAGAAGCTTAAAAACTATTTTAGGTTTTTTTTAGAAGATTTAACGGTCAAAGTCCTGAAAAATCAAAATGCTATGACTAATACAAAAAACGATGAAATTTAAGCTATAAAACCGTGCTAATTAAGAACCATCATCTCTGTGATGGGTGATGAGCAGTGACCTTGCAAGAGAGGCAGCAGAAGTGGAAGGGCTCCTGGAGGATGCGGTCACAGGTCAAGCAGATGTTACCGGAGCCCTTGAACGGCCTGGATTGAGGCCTCGGCTTCAGGAAGATCACCTTTGCGCTGTTGATCGTGTAGGGCTGCATGCATGCACATGCACGCGGCGGCGCGGCAAACCGGACCAGCAGAAGAAAGGAAGAATTAAGCAGATTAATTAGACCATCCATCATGCACACAGCTTAATTCCAAGCATCATTACATGCTAATTAACTTGCTTAATTAAACGCTAAGAGTGAGTAATCATCCTGAATCCTCACCTGAACGAAGGAGCAGTCGATGAGCTTGTCGAGATCGTCCAGGCGCACCACGTCATTGTACACGTACCTCCGCACCTACACACATTCATGCACATTGCAAATTAACCTCTTTTTATACAGGCACAGCTACACCTATACGAGTACTATACTCCGTACATATATATACGTACTACTCAAATGGCGTACGCGTATTTACCACTACATGATGCTCCTATGCTCGTAGTGACTCCTACTAGAGCAGGAGAGCCCTTGCTTGCAGCAAGCAAGGAATCTTCTAGAATTTTTTAGTGCCCATGTGTGAATGCGAGATGAGGTAATAATGCAAAGGAGGCAGAGGGCGAGAGGAGCGAGTGAAGAGTCGCCGGTAATAATTGCTGGAGGCTTTGACCGGCGGCTCGTCGTCATCCTCCCCGTCTCGGGAGGAGACCACCAATGGCCGAAACCCTAGAAATGACCGCGCCGCCCCTCCACGCCTCGTACCCTCCCGCAAAGTCCAAGAGCGGACCGGAGGGCAGATGCGTCAAAGCGCCCATCGAAATTACAGCGGTAAAAAAATGGTTGAAAGCCGGCCGCTCCTACTACGGCCTCGCTGTGGGCTGAATGAATGAACAGTTTCATCAGGGCCCCTTTGGACGGTAGCAGCGAGGATCATGTAGAGAGAGAGAGGGAGGGGGGCGAAACAGTATTGAGGCCTTGTTTGGTAAAGGACGGGCTCTTTTACCATGCACACATATGGTAAATCTTTTTACTGACCGATCGATCGATGGATCGCCTCGTTGCATTGCGTCGCAGAGCATGCATCGGCCATGGCGAGAAAGAGAGCAGTGACTGCTGGTTGCTGCAGCTGCAGCTGCAGCAGCAGCAGCTGCTGCTGCTGCTGCACTGAACAGCAGCTTGGCTAGAGCCCCTAGATGCCATGGCATGGCAGCTAACCAACCGGGTCTCTCCTTGCAGGAGGGAGAGCAGCAGCATCAGCTGCGAAGCTACTGGGAAAGCTTTGCTCCCTTCACTTGCTCTCCTATACTTGGCAAAGCAATCCGGATAACCCAGCCACATTTGCATTTGCAGGGCAATTTGCTTCAGCCGTTGCCGCATGATCTGAAGCTGCATGGCTCAGCTGAGCTCAGCCCACTCAAATCAGAACAGTGAAAACACTATTACCACCGTTAAAAGGCAGGCCAGAGCCTTCTGCGATGAGAGTGTGTGTGGGAGAGATGACTGTGCCGCCGCTGTAACTTTTGCAGTGAGAGAGAGAGAGAGATGAGGAGATGAACAAAAGTAGGGCACAGGAATGGGTGAGGCTGGGCGCTGGCACGCAGCGGCAACAGCAGCGGATGGTGGTGTGTGCAAAGAATTCACCTTAATTTATAAGACTATGCTTATTTCGGGTGTGTGGCCAAGCCGCAGTAACTCTCCAGCTTATATATTTTTCCCCTCACCCCTCACCCTTTCCGTCTACACGCACTGACAGCAAAGAAGTTACACATGCCACCAAACATGAGCCAAATGGTGAAAGAGGAAAAGGAAAGCAAAGGGAGAAAAATGAGTAACTTGGAGTAAATTGTGCAAACCCTACACCCTGCAGTAACTTGGAAGGGGAAAAAAAAAAGAAGAACTTTGTAGCGTGCATATGCCGGGGTACGTGAAAAATCACAAGTTTACCCTCATCGATCCGACGGCCAGTCAGTACGTCGCTCTGGCCTCAAAGACAGGGGATACGAAACCGACAACTAGACATAGAAACAGAAATTAAATTGCAGTTCTTTAGCGTCCGACAACTATATCATTCTACTCAAACTACGTACAGTACTACTCAGGCTAATTGAGCTAGTCAATTTGGTTGTTTAATACGCATGCATAGTGTGAGTGTGTGTGAGAGATTTTTTTAGAGAGAGAGAGAGAGAGAGAGATTGGGTTGGGTCGTCTCGTCCGTAGGGTTGGTTAAACGAGGGGGCACATAGCACAACCGAAGCCCGGCCGGGAAACGACAAGGGGAAGCCGAAAGACGAGCACAGGGTTCTAAAAGGGAAGAGGACGCAAGTGGTTAAGCGAGACACTGCACTAGCACCTCACGCCCAAATCTCTCTGCTCCTGCTAATTACACTAGCAACCAACAAAAAGAGCTCCTAAGATAAGCACAGCCTCTCTAGCAGCTGCGGCTACTACTAGTAGGAGCTCAGTACTAGTAAAGCACATGGGAGCAAGACCACAAATCGATCTCCTCCAGCTAGCTCGAAATTCCTCGGAACTTTTTCTTAATTTGGGCGAGCTAAGTGGATTAGATTCCTTAATTGGCAGTATACTAGAACAGCTGAACAAGACAGCCCAGGAGAGCGTGGCTAATTAGGCCAGGCACGGTACAGGGGCCCCTACTCCCACCGAACCAACCGAATTCTAAGAGGAGAATTGCACCGGAGATCACCGAACTGCACCGAATTCCGAACAAGTTTTCAAGTTTTCAGCCTGCCTGCTCTAACGAAATCCTACTTCACATACTCAAAAGGCGAAGGAACAAAGCAAGTAGGAGTATTAATCAGGCAGCTAATTATGCAGGTCAAGAACGGCGAGTGCTACAACAAGGCATGCACATGAGGAAGATCCACATGCATGGGGGGTAGTCCAAGGGAAGAACCAATTCAATGGGCTTTTTTTTTTTCAGCTGGAAATTGAGGGTGCACGCATGCCAATTCCATCACAGCGCTGGCCTTTGCATGCATGCAAATTGGAGCTTGCAGATAACTGAACGGCCACACGCGCGCGAAACGAAGCATGCAGCGAGAGAAACGAGCATCGGTTTCCAAATACGAAGATTAATTATGGACAAACCCACATACGTAATATGAAGATCTTTGCTGGACGGAGGGAGTATTTGTACAGTTTTTTTAGGAGAATTTTTTCGTGCATTTTTTCAGAAGAAAATTCTCTTTTCGTTTTCTACACAAATTATTTCAAAGGGATGTTGTTAGATCGTAGTGAGAAATAAAAAACAAAGAATGTGGGGAAGAGAACAAAGAAAGGAATGAAACGGAGAATAAAATTGATTGGAGAGAGTACAAACAAATGAGGCGAGGAGAACGGGGGCATGAATCATTCTAGGATTTCCCCTATCTTGATCTCAGCTAGCAATTGATGGGCACAATTATGCTGCCCAATTCCTGAGAAATCAAGCCCAATCTTGTCCCAGAAGCTGGTGCTCAATAACGGATGCCACCCTCTCTTCTTTTGCCCCCCGGCAATTTGAGTAGCTTCAGACCTTCAGTGTTTTTTCACAGTTCGGTGATCTGACCTGATCTGCAACGTACACAGTGTTCCAGGCTAAACACTGCAAGAAGCACCCATCTCAATCTAGCATGTCACCAACGCACTCGTTCATCTCCAGCAGGTCCGAACCTGAAACCCTCGCAGACCAGAAGCTGCTGCCGATCCCTTGCCGGTTTGCAGCTTCAGAGTTTGCCAGAAGGCGGAGGAGACCGCCGACCGGTTCGCCGTCGACGGCCGCTGCCGTCCCTGCCCCTCCGGTTGGTGTTAGGGCTTGCCTTTCTTCTTCGGACTTGAGAGCCCTTCCCCATCCCTTGCTTCTTGGGCTGCACTGACCAGCTCCCTGATGCTACCACCAACACTACAGGAAAGCATACCATTTTCGACGGCTAAAACCGACGACACAGGTCAACCACCCGTCGACACAGCTTAATGTCGGCGACTGGCCGACGACAAAGGTCCGACGACACTACGTGGACGACAAAGCCACATATTGTCGACGGCCAAACAAAATCACGACGACAAAAAGACATTCAGAGGAGGGTCGTGCAGCCCACCCTGCACAAATATTTTTAGTCGGCGTACAACAAGCTGCTGACATAGATGGAACTCTATGTCGGCGGCAAAAATACGGGCCACCCATATATCCCGTTTAGCCTCGCTGGTAGTTGCCTGCCCCCCAACAACTATGTCGTCGGCACCAAGTAAGCCGCCCATAAAAATACCATGTTTTGTCGGCGGTCGGGCTTTTGGCCGCCCATATAACCCCGTGCACCCTCGCTGACGACGTTGCCTGCCCAACAGCCATGTCGTCGGCTTCTGGTAGGCCGCCTATGCTGCCCCCATACCTTTGTCGTCGGCTCATTTAAGACCGCCGACTTTGTGTTTGTTCCAGCAATAAAAATTGCTGGTAATTTATATAAAATGTCAATTTCAATCCGCAAAAAAACATATCTAACAGCAGAATGACAATACACAATTTCTGTGACAATATGCACACATACATATGAGCTCGCCAACATAATTTCAACCACATACACATTCACACCATTCGAAAACGGTCAAATGACCAATAATACCCCCAAAATGTCCCAATCCATCCCATAACGGCACAATTGGCAACCATATGGTCCAAAGAGCCACATACAAGTCCAAAATAGTGCAAAGTCACATTCGAGTCCTAATATCGCAGAAGTCTAGAATAAATGACAAATTACAAGCTAATGGTTCTGCGAACCATGGTAGGGATGGTCGGGCACAAAGAATCTGTCTGCCATTCTCTCGGCGAGCTGATCAGCGCTCGATCGTATGGCACTCGAATAGGCCCCAACGCAGGCGTGGCTGATCCGGACACCTGCAAGATTAGAGAACATCACAATTTTAAAATGTATGTGCATGTGAATCGTAAAGTGTGAAATCCTGAAAAACGAATATTACTCATGGAGAAGGCGCTTGGGGAGCGGGGAACTGTACCCAGGGGATCTGTGTCGGCAGTAGAGGGTTGGGACTGTCGAACTGTGTCGGTGGAGCCCCCGGGATCTCTGTGAAGACGTACTATGGTGGAGGTGGCATTAGCGGCTGGCTGGGGGATGCCTCCCCGCCCTGCGGCCTCTGTGTGGACACATGATAAGTTAGCACGTGAAATGTGTAAGTACAACCTATGCACATAAGCCATCTTAATTACCTGCGAAAGAAACATCTGGTACATCATTGCAGTTTGAACTTGGACAGCCAACAACAGACTGTTCCCCCACAACTATATCGTCGTCGACCATCTACCCGCCTACAAAGGTTAACCTATGTCGGCGGCAATAATAAAGCCGCCGACAAAAATGCACACTTTTGTCGGCGGCTCCTTTCCAACAGCCGACAATGTACATACCACCCCGACCAGTTGTTTTCCATCGCCGGCCAAATACTGCTCGACACAAGCTTCCCCATGTGCACTGTGACCATCTGACATCTCAAAATGATAATGTGTTACATGGTCGTCCTTCACCAAGCATTCCATCGTTAGTGCTCGTTCTTTTCAAACGTCCACGTTCTGTGATATTCGGCTTCACTCTTAATCTATCAGACACGTCGACGTATTTTCATCTCAACATGTACCAATCGCCCTACGACTAACTGCCGGCCGAACAAGAAGCATGCTATGATATCCTAAGTGTTGCTCACCCCCTTACAATTGCACAGTGCCCCTACGAGGGTGGATACTACGATGTTGTTAAACCCATGCAAAGATATTGTCCCTGGTGGGGGACACTTGCGTCCACGGCTAAAGGTAGACCGTCGACACAAGTTATACCTGTGCCGTCGGCTCCTTGCCTAACCGCCGACAATATGTAAGCTGTGTCGACGCTAGCGTCCGAGCCATGTACATTACAATTTTCAAACGTACTAGCCCCACATAACAGAGAATAACCGAGTCTGCCATGTGGGCTTTGGTGGAACTGCCGGTCCAAAACATTATTTTTGTATGCGGCCATATTACATGTGTCGACGGCCAGAGACCCGACGACCATTTCTGTTGATGGCCTATAAGAAGCCGTCGACATAGACTGTCGTCGGGTGTTCTGCTGACGATAAGAGTATTATGGCCGCAGACAAAACTTGTTTGGCGGGAACCGAATTTCAAAATTCGGAAGGCGGGTGCTCGGTAGCACAGGGTATGCCGGCGGGTTTTCATCAGCGGACGACACTGGTGGCCTATGACTGTCACTGTCGCCGGTTTGTTTGTTAGCCGCCAACAAAGATTGTCGTCGGCTCGTTGGCTGCGGACATAGATTTATTTGGCCGCCGATACAAAAATCGTTTCCTGTAGTGCAAGTTGCTTTCTCCATCCATCATCCATGGAAGCAAGCAGCTATGAAGGCAGAGAGCTAGTCGTAGGCTCATGGTAAGCGCTTAATATTGGTTCAGCAATCAGCAACTATGCATACTGTAATTCTGTGCAAAATTGGAGCCAGAAACAAAGAGGCGTGTGCCTGAGCATGGACACGGCCTGAAGCCCTGAAGCAAAGCAAAACTGCCTCCAAATGACCAAAACCTGCGTGCGAGTTTCAGTGCGACCGGGCTCTGAAGACTGGAATGCTCCTACTGAGAAGTGAGTAGTGAACAGTCAATGGCACGCGGCATAAACAGCCATGTCTCAGTCTCAGTCTCAGTCTCACCTTACGGGCTCCATGTTTTATATCGTGCACCGCTTCCCACCACGCTCTGCTCTGCTCCGCTCCGCTCTATGAGTTGGTCCGTTCGGCGCAGCTCCCGGTCCTGGGGGAGCTGCTTTGTTCCAGAAGTTGATCTAATCCGCACAGCTTTGGTCTTGAGGGAGAATCCAGGGTACTAGATCCGCACTGAACAGGGCCAGGATCCTCGAGACAAGATGAATAGTATGTTTCGAAGTAGCTGAGCTGAACGAATAAGCTGATCGACTCATAGAAAATTAGTGGTGCGAGAAACTGAATGGATAAGCATATGCAATGTTTCGCAATAATCCTCAGATCCACTCTGCGAAACGGAGGCTGTACTTGCGCCCCCCGGCCAATACCTCAGCATCGATCCACGTAGCACACCATGATCGGCATGCGACGCAACGGCATCGAGATCACTCACACGTACTGTCACGCATGAAACACCTGACCTACACCACTGCTGGATCTCCCTCAATGATTAGCCTCGACACCTGCATGGCGACGCCAATGACGATCGATGGAGCAAGCAAGAAAGCATGCAAGGCAAGCATCATCTAGTGATCGATCGATCATCGCCATGGACGGACGGACGGATGTGCCATTGCTGCTGCACTAGCGCATGGAGTGCACTGGCGCTAGCTCGAGCTCGATCGTACCTGTGAGTGATGGAGACGCGCGGGCATGAGCGGCTGGGAGCCATGGGGGGGTACCGTGCGTTAATGGCGCCTTGTCCCGGAGCTCGTTTCCGGCAAGCCTAGAGCCGTAGGGGGCGCCCATTTCGGGCTTACATGCATGTGGCCTTTACTCGCCAGTAACCTCATCCGGATTCAGGCGCGCCTACGCGTGTACTACGTACGTGCGTGCGTGCGTGCGAGGCGAGGGAGAAGCTTAGCTATAGCTCAATCCATTGCAAGCTCGATCCCGCCATGTGTGCATGTGAGCGTTCGTTCTCACTCGCATGAGCATGAGACCAGTGGCAGCTACCTGCTGCAAGAGCTGAGCTACCAACCATGAGCAGTACGCCTGGCTTGCACGATCTGAGGTAACCGGGCCATCGATGCATGGAAACGTATCTACGATTCAGGATTAAACGAACACGTGGAGCAGATAAAGTTTTTGGCTTTTGGAAACAGCCATCTGGGCTTATAACTACGGCAACATATATATCCTGGATATGTACACATGCTCCCATATACACGCCGTGTACCCCAACTAAGCCGTATAATTTAACAAAATTAGATTACTTTATTGGTTATACTCTATCTATGTATACAGTTTAAGGATCAAATTCATTTTATGCTAAGAGTTAGAAAAAAGAGAGAGTTCTGATAAATATGTCCGTGTACATAACATACGTGGCCTATAACCTGTTGCTGAAAGTCTGACAGTGAGAAATCAAGGTCACCTATAGTGCAGGAGCTATGTATGCTAGCTGTGTTTGTCAAATCAAGATCACATATATAGATATATATAGATGATATAATATGGATGGGTTGAGCTTAAGAAGGGAATGCATAGAGGCCCACAACATGCATTGTTGCCAATGTCGTGATCGTAGTCAGTTTCCTGAGGATAGAGGGCCCCAATATGCATTTTGGTGACTATTCTGGCTATATTTATATGCTAGTTGATGCATTGCATGCCTACTCTTAACTCTGCGTTGGTAGTCTGGATAGACATATCCAGCTTGCTTAGATCACATCACCATTGTTTAAGAAGATGAAATCCTCACGTGTTTAAGGAATATGATTTTATTTTACTTACATATTAATTAATGGACACGCCGTGTCCTAGGTATTTTCTTACAAAAAAGTCTATCAAAGTTCTTAAGACCATGTCTGCTACTAATTACTAGAAAGGACAAGCTGGGTCAATTTTTTTTAGATAATAAGATAAAATCATAGATTCTACTTGCAAAATGAATACGGCTATTACAAACACATTATAACATACAAAATGTTATCCACGTAAAATGTGAAACACAAACCAAAAGAAAGCTAAAAGCACTAAACAATAAATGTTCTATTATTTAATTAATCTCCGGCCACATTTGCACCAGAACAACATAAAATCTCCTCAAACGAATGACATGCTTGAACCAAGTCCTCCCTTTCGTCCTTCTTTCAAAGTAATGCCCCCAGACGCAACCAATAAGCTCCTTGAAGATGACCTAAAAATACATGTCTTTCTTTTTAAAGAAAATCATATCATCAACATGCCCAAATAACCCATAAAGTAGCTTCTTGGTTCGAAAATTTAACATCAATCAAAAACTAGGGATGACAGAATTACCCATGGGTCCGAGTACTCGTGGGTACCCGACCCAATTGGTCCGGGTCTGAGTCCAAGAATGGACCCATGGGTATGGAAGTTTGGGTCTAGGTCTGGTCCGAGTTTGGGTCCAAATTTAGACCCATGGGTACCTCAGCCTAGATCCGAACAGTAGCACTGATATGTGGACCTAATTAAATGTGTGTGTTGCTGGATTAAAGGCTGCTTGTTGACTTGTGTTTAAACCCTTTTAGTTGTGTCTGTTGGAGTAGTTTATATTTGATTATTTGTGTTGTTTCTAGTCGGATGGCTAGTTAATTTTTGTGCTTATATGCTCTTGAAATGCAATTAATTGTTATATATGTGACATAGTTGTAATGTATATTTCCTACTAATTCTGGGATGGTATTCGATGTTTTTTTTTATAAATTTTTCGATCTGGGTCTAGATCTGACTTTGAACCCATTGCAGTTTTTGGGTCTAGGTCTGGGTTCATGGAGGCTGGACCCGAAGGAATTAGACCTATTACCATCCTTACCAAAAACCCTATATTTGAGGTTTTGCCGTCCTTGATTGCCATATTTTAAAAACATTTTGACCGTTAAATTTATTTTTTACATATATCCTTATTTTTTTTACATTTTGCTCCATTGAGTTTTGAGGTTTTACCATTTTAAACCAACGATGGCGTGGCCGTCGGCATCTATCCAGGGGCTCCTATTTCCCGAGACCATGCACATATGCTGGGATAAAGCCCAAAACTCAGACGGTTGCCTACTACTCCAAATATGCTGGGATAAAGCCCATGTTGCCGCGCGCGTGTGTTTGGGCCGGAAACCGCGTCCATTTTCTTCTCTTTTCATTCTGTTCTTTTCTCCACGGAAATTAACGACCTACCTTCGCAGAGTGGCGGTATGTGCCTAAGACAACAGAGTCACAACACAGATCGGATCTTAAAAAATGCTCGTCGAAACTTAAAAAATGCTCGAACTGTGTTGAAACTTAAAAAATGCTCGAACTGTGTTGAAACTTAAAAAATGCTCATTGAAACTTAAAAATCTTGCCAACTAAACTGAAAAAAACCGCCGATAAAACTAGGTAAAACTAAATAATGCGTCCAACAACATGCAGCGACCAGCGAGGCATAGAGCAATAGGAGTGAAGAAGGAGGAAGCAGTTCCTCTGCAGTACTGCCCTCTGACTTTGGGCCACTGACAGGTGGGCCCGGACCAACCTGTCAGTGACCCAAGTCAGAGGGCAGTACTGCAGAGAAGTCCCACCGAAAGAAGGAACCTGGGCTACGAGTGCGTGCTGACCGCTCGAACGGCCGAAGCTCAGAGTTTCCCATGAAACAATAATCGTGGAGAGCAAACTAGTAGGTGGGTGGTGGAATGCTTTGGGTGTGAAGCATACTACCTTGGTTCACAGTTCGTGGAAGCAATAGAAATTTTTTAAATAATTTATTTAGCCTTTTCACACCACTTTCAAAGATGGTCAAATTTTTTCAACAAAAACTAAACCATAACTAAACAAGCTATCCTGGGCTGTGAGTGCATGCCCAGGAGTGATGAAGGGACCTGGGCTGTGAGTGCGTGCCGACTCAATAATCACGATTCGCTTGCAAGCGTCCGACCGCTCGAACAGCCGAAGCTTAGAGTTTCCCATGAAACAATAATCGTGGAGAGCAAATTAGTAGGTTGGTGGTGGAATGCTTTGGGTGTGAAGCATACTACCTTGGTTCACAGTCCGTGGAAGCAATAGAAATTCAAATTCAATGCTTAGGCCTTGAATATTTTAGCTCAGCGTAGCGTACCGTTTTATTGCAGCAAAATTTGAGAGTTTTTAAAAAGATGTTTAAATATTATAAAAGAATAATTAGAAACTAGTTTTAAGATCTTTAAGAGACTACTGAAAATCTGAGTAAAAACAATACAGATTATTACACCAAATAGGTTATATAAAAAAGATAAATTTGGTACAGTGAAACGCTACGCTGAAAAGAACAAGGCCTTAGAGATGGTTTATAGATATGGAAGGACCGAATCGCTAGATCCTTGCGATGATCTAGAAAACAATAATTGTGATCCACTGCGAGCTCACGTTCAAGACACAAAGATCTCTCGTCTGCTGTTGAAACACATTTCTCACCTTTTTCTTATTAGTTTAAGCTTCAGAATAAACATGTCACTTAGCAGTGGTCTCTGAGACCATGGTGAGATGCGTCGGAGTATCCTCAACCGTATCTCTATATCCACTCTAAAACACTATTCCTATTTCTATGAATGGTATTTTATAATGGGCTTAAATAGAGGGGCTGTTATGAATGCTCTTACGCCGCCCCTAGGTATGATTGGCCTGCTTGACGTGATACCGCCGCATGCATAATGCGGCAGCCGCCGCCGTCAATCCTGCCAGGCGTAGGTAGGTATACATGCCATCTTGCTCGACGTATGGACATGATGCATGGCATTGGCAGGCCACAGCTCACGGGTCACGAGAGCTCGATCGATCAGCGTCAGCGTCAACGGCAGCGGCAGCGGCAGCGGCGGCCGGGCGGTGCCGGCGCATGGGCGGCGGATGGAAGCGCGGGGCCCCGTCGTTACGTCCATCGCCGGTCATGTCGACCGTCCCGTCTCTCGCCGATCGATGCCTGGAACTGGAGCTCACGGCATGGCATGCACTTGCTGCCGGTTTTTCTGGCTTTTCGTCCGCTGATGATTGGTGTGAACTTAATTAGCTGCCTAGCTAGCTTTGACTGCTGGTCACGCACTAACAGGATTAAGCTGGGATCTTATATGCATAATGTATCCATGCATGCCGCTACCTGCGCGCGCCCAGTAAGACATTTCAGTGGTTTTAAAACTCGACGTCCAATGATAAAATAAACTGCAATGATAATTAGCAATTAAAGATGCATTTCGAATGTCCAAAATATTATTTTTTAAATCAGAGGGAGTACTTGCAAGGCCACGATGAGAAGCTTTCTCCATCTAGGGTGGCAAGAAAAGGAATGTGCCCACCGCTGCGCGGATCTAGTAGCCTCTCATGCCGCCTGCGTGCCACAACCTTTTTGTCGTGCGGTGGAAGGAGGCTATCGGTCGGCACCAACGGCTCTACACAAGTAGGTCTACATGCTTAGGGTTTTGGTCGGCACTTTAAAACAAAATATATGCTAAAAAGGCTATACCCGCCCTTTGTGTTTCTATATCTAGTTGAGGATGGAGATTGAACTTGGAACTTGGAGGGCACCTCTTTTTAAAATACAAAACAGTGAACAAAATTTGGAGGGATACATTAGAAGACTCTCGTCTGAAATTCCTCAAATCTTCCTGCGCATCTGAGCATGTCTCATCCAGAGGGAAACGAGAAGAGAGAGGAATTAAAGAACCCAGGTAAAGATTATAATCCTATATATTAATTGCGGGTTTGGTGGTCTATACTAGAAACAAAGTTGCTGAGAAATGGCGGCCCATTATCCGATCCTTTGATGAGACTGCATCGATCAAATCACATAGTATAAAACTAATCAAGCGTTTACAAGGCAGTGTTAACGACGGGGCTCCACCTGTTGATCATGGCTTAGTTAAATTCAATATACATGGTTCTTTAATTTATCCCAGGAACATGACATGGTGGATGGGGGTGTGGACGGCGTGGTGGCGACAAACAAAAATGGTGATCCAATTATGACGGCTGCCGGCTGGAACATACGATCGAAGTCTATAAAGTGATTCCCATGCGGAAGATCTATAGCTAGCATGCATTAAGCGTTAATAATGGACCAGCGTTTCAATAAACCTATTCTTGAGAAATATTTCCGTCAATTGAAGCATGTGTTGGTCAAAGGAAAGAAGAATTAAAGAAGTATTAGTTGATGTTGATTTTAAGGAAGCTAAATTCATAATTGGTCGATGTAACAATATTTGATGAAGTATCGGCCGGCCATATGGTGTCCCCGTTCATGTGTAACAAAGTAGTCCCGTACTCCCCTCAAAAAACAATATAATTAATCCCATGCATGAGTTAGGAAAAAAAAAAGAAGCGACCTTGAGGATAAGGCCCAGTTCTTTTCAGCTTATCAGCTTAACGACTTATCTATGTTTTGAAAAGACATATGTTTTGAGTTTTTTGAGTCTGTTTTTTCGCTGTTTTGAAGATGGGTCCTAACGCTTTAAAAAGCAAGTCAAACGAAAATGGATCCGAATATCAAGACTACATCGAGAAGCTCTTGAAGTTCAGTCATTTCAGCTGTTCAGCCGTTCAGATCAGCTCAAAAGAACAGGGCCTAAGTGTTTTGGATGCCTGCCCACTAACGTAGGAACGCATATGGTTGGATGTCGGTGCCAACGCCGTAGCCGGACCTTGCACATGAAAAAAAACTATATAGGCCAAACAACTAAAAAATGTTTACATAAGTGTTTCTTATGAGCCAAACCCGGATGGAATAGTGATAGGACAAACAGACGAGGTACGGGGAAACCGGAGCTTGGACATGGTGGTGCACGATATGACATTGATGGAGCCCAAAATAGAACATCAGCGAGGCCTACGAGAGTTTCGTGAGTCCATGGCAATGCCTGTGGAAGCAGTAAGAAACACATGTATGGTGGTGCTTATGGAGCACAGGACGACAATTGGGGCTAGGTGGCTGAGTTCCTCATTCTAGGGCATGGGGCACAGGACAAACCCGTTTGTCATGCGTGTGATGTTTGTGCTAACAATTGGGGTTGTGGGGCTAAGTTCCTAGTGGCCCATTAGAGCATGAGACATAGGGCGGACCTGTGTTGTTGTGTGCGTGGCATATGTGCTGGAATATAGGGCATTGCTCGTGGCAATGAGGCGGAGGATGTGCTGTCGCAACCAAGTTGATGTTGAAGCATCGAAACAAAGCATGAGCATGTTCAACAACTCGGGGTGGCGATGAGCGACATAGAGGAGGCCTCGTTGGTGATGGGGAGGCATGAACAATGCATGACCAAAGATAGGGACGAAATGGTTTACTTTTGACGGATGCACATCGACAAGCAACCAAACATAGTCTCGCATAGGTTAGGTTTGGATGGTGCGGAGAACCAAGCATATGCTCTTGCAGGACCTCAATCTGGTTGCTAGCCTTCATGCTCCATATAAGGCCATGCCGGTGTTTTGCAAACAACCAAATAACCCTTTCCGGCTTTCCGTAGAACCAACATAGGGTGATGGCTTTTGAAAAAAAATATAGTGAAACATACACATTATTAATTAAATATGCGGTGCACCGTAATTACAATCCTACGTTACAACTCCGTCTATGAGAAGATGTGGTTATAAGCCAAAAGGTCATTAGGGAGTTAAGTCATTATAAGTCCATAAGTCATTAGGGAGCAACAATATTTTTTAGAATTGTTTTATAACTTTTTGTTGGTTGGTGTACACGTGAAGTCCAATGTACATAGGATACGTTGCCTTCCTTAAAACAACAATATTTGAGTTTGTGCCGAGCATGTGTAAGAGTTGAGTTATATTATAGAACTCTAGCTGTACTAGGCGGATAGAATAAAGTTAAGAAATCGGCTATCAGATTGCATAATCCTATATTATATAAAAAAAAGTGAGATGGCTTCTCTAACCTACAGGACGACAATTAATGTAGCATAGATGCAACGATGGGGCTCGGGGCAGTTTTTGAACATAAAAACGCCTTTGGCTCGCCCTCCTTCCATTTGTTTCTTCTCAAAACCTGCAACAACCTTCTTTAGTAGAGAAGCACAACCCCTCAATAGTCCTTCTTGTTCTGTATTGTGAGCCCCAGCCCAGTATTCTAGTAGAGCACAACTAATATGTAGAATAGATAAAGGTGACTTTATGAGTTTACTATCGAAGACCGCTTTGTTTCTACTAATCCAAGTAGCCCAACATAAAGATGCAAGACAAACTGTGTGAAGATTTTTGCCCTCTGGCCAAAAAGATAGAATCCAGGAATAAAAATGATCTACGTCATTAGGGCTATTATTAACCTGACAACAACTCCTCACCACCCCCCACAAAGCCTTGGCAATAGGACACTGAAAAAACAAATGCTGGTTAGTTTCTAAATCTTCACAGAAACAGCACCTGGGGTCTCCACTCCAGTTCCTTCTTCGAAGATTGTCTTTTGTCAAGACAACATTTTGCAGAAGAAGCCATATAAAGATTTTATGTTTTAATGGCAATTTGTTTTTCCACACATACTTCAGTCTTAAACACTCATCCCCACCAGACATAGCTCTATACATGGATTTGACTGAAAAAACTTTATTTTTCTCCCCCACCCAAAAGGGTTCATCTGGACCTCTATCCAGATCAACACTCTCCAACCTAGATACTATGTCCTCCCAATCCTTTTGAGCACTTGGTGAGAGCCATCTTCTAAAAGAAAGGTTCCAGTTTCTCCTCTTACAATCCGCCACAGAAATCTCATAATCATTACAGATGTTGAAAATGTCAGGAAAACGAAGTTTCAAAGGTTTCCCCTCAAACCAATTATCATGCCAAAAATCAATTGCCTCTCCATTGCCTACATAGTACCCCCTTTGCTTAGTGTAAATCTCTTTGCATTTAAGCAGATCCTTCCAACATGGGGGGTCTTTACTCTTTTGTTTTACCTGAGAAATGGTCCCCCTGTTCATATACTTAGCCCTCACTAAACTCTGCCAAATGCCATCCCCTTTGTCTAGCCTCCACCACCATTTGCACAACAAACTTATGTTCATGTCTCTAAGGTTTTTCACCCCAAGCCCCCCAGCTTTTTTTGGTCTAGTAATTTTACACCACTTAATCAAATGAATTTTCTGCTTGTTGCTGTTACCTTTCCAGAAAAAACTCCTCCTGGTTTGGTCAATTTGTCGGATCACTGTTTTAGGTAGAAGAAACATTGACATGCTATAAACAGGTATACTAGAGAGACAAGCATTAACCAGGACCAACCTACCCCCTTGGGAAAGAGAACTACATTTCCAACCAGCAAGTTTCTTTTTTACTTTCCCAACAATCATATCCCATTGTCTACATTTTAGTCTATCACTCCCCACAGGCACCCCCAGATACTGCATAGGGAGTGTCCCCACATTACATGTAAACACCTCTGAATAGATCTTGTCTTTATCAATATCACCATTTATAATAAATAATTCACTCTTGTGAAAATTGATCTTCATACCAGACAACCTCTCGTAAAGAAACATGATAAATTTAAAATTCAATGCAGATTTAATGTCGTCTTTCAAGAAAATGATTGTATCATCAGCATATTGAAGAATAGCTAACCCATCCTCACAAAGCTCAGGTACCAAACCTTTAACTAGCCCATTTCCCTGAGCAATCCTAATCATCTTTGACATGCAGTCAGCCACCACATTGAACAATAATGGGGAGAGAGGGTCTCCCTGCCTAACCCGCTGAGTACTTTGAAAGTAAGAACCTTCCTTACCATTAATGTTAACCTGCAATGTACCAGAAGTTACTACTTGTTTAATCCAAGTAATAACCTTCCCATCAAAACCTCTGGTCTGCAGAACATGAAACAGGAAGTCCCAGTCTACTTTATCATAGGCTTTTTCAAAGTCTATTTTCAGAAAAACCCCACACTTACTCAGATTTACCGAATGCATGATCTCATGCAAAGACAACACCCCTTCTACAATAAATCTATTCTTAAGTAAAGCATTTTGAGTTTTAGAAATTATTCTATTAAGCACACCCTCTATTCTATTGGTCAAAACTTTAGTAAAAATCTTATAAACGCAGTTCAACAGACAAATTGGCCTGAAATGATGTACCATTACTGCATCACACTTCTTAGGGAGTAAAATAATTTGTCCATAGTTAATCTTATCTATCCTCAACTTTTCTTCAAAGAAGTCTTTAAACAGGTCAATCAGATCTATCTTAATAATGGTCCAGCAAGATTGATAGAATTCAATCGGCAAACCATCTGGGCCTGCAGCTTTGTTAGGACCCATATTGAAAATGGCCTCTTTGATTTCCTCCTCAGAGAAAGGTCTAGTTAAATCTAAATTTTCTTCTTTAGATACTTTTTCCTCCACATTCCAAATGTCCCTGAGTCCCAAATTGCTGGTTTCAGGGGTTTTAGAAAAGAGATTCTTATAATAATTGGTAGCCATTTTCAACACTTCTCCCACCTCAGTCACCGTTTTATTGTTATCTTGAAGAGCTAAGATAGTGTTCTTTCTTCTACGCCCATTAGCAATTCTATGGAAATACTCAGTGTTGGCATCCCCTCTTAAAAGCCATTTTTCGTGAGCTCTAGCATGCGTGTGCCTCTTCTTGCTCATGCAAACTATGAATTGTAGCTAGCAAATCTATTTTATCCCTCACCTCCTGCTGGGAGAGTCCACTCTTCTCTTCTTTATCCTCCAGGGTCCTAATCTTAATCAGCGTTTCGGTTTTCTTTCTCTTCTCATATCCATAGATGTTGGCCCCCCAACCTTTTAGAGATTTCTTAATTCTCTTAATCCTAATAAGGAAAGCATCCAACCTGGTTTGAGCCACCACTGGCTGATTCCAGATAGACTCCACTAACCCTAAGAAATCAACCTGCTGACACCATCTTAGATTGTATCTAAATTTATATATTCCATTTGCACCCATGTTATCAATCTTGAACAAAATGGGATTATGATCTGAAAAACAATTTGTAATCTTAACAATCCTTGATAACGGATACAACAATTCCCACTCTCTGTTAACGAACACTCTATCCAATTTAACTAAGATGGGATTGACTTGGTTATTGGACCAAGTAAAGTTACCCCCATTTAAACTTAGCTCCCTCAATTCAAAAGTATTGATCACAGAATTAAACAAACAAGCATTTTTCTGATCAATATTCCCATTGCTTTTGTCTTGCGCAAATCTAGTCAAGTTAAAATCCCCACCAATAAGCGTAGGGCAATTGTCTGCACCACAGAAAAGAGCCAATTCAGCTAGGAAAGGACTTTTTTTATCTGCGTGGGGCGCGCCATAAACACACATCACTGAGAATCTATGTTTTAGGTTAATATTCCACAGATTCAAATAGAGAATAAACTCTCCTTTCCTAATGCTCAACACATCAAATTTATCTGAGTTGATTCCACACAAGATCCCTCCAGACCTCCCTATGGAGTCAATCCAATGCCAGTTATATTTCTGATTATTGTCAAGTTTCCTTAAGAAACTAGGTGTATAATCTCTCTTTTTGGTCTCCACCAAATTAAGCATGTCTACCTGATACATGAACATCAGCTCTCTGATGTAATTGCTAATCCCCTTTTTATTTAAACCTCGGCAGTTCCAAAATATCACATTCATCATGAACATTTTTTCCTATTATAACCACCTCTTCTAATTGTGGGTGAGACAGCTCTCTGTCCCTCCTCACCCCTTTTCTTCTTACTAGATCCCGACCTATTCTTTAACACCCTATTTTTCTTCGCTAATTTCATCTGCCTTTTTCCCACTAATTTAGAGAAACCCTCCTCACTCTCACTCTCAGAACCACTTGACATGCTATCACATTCTACCATGGAAACTTCGTCACCCTTCTCATCCTTCCACCCCTCCCGGTCCTTGTCCCCACCAGTGTTACCTACCATAGATTGATTCTTTTTAAATAATTCCAACCTAGCATTTTCAATTTCTTTGAGACAATCAAAATCAACTATAGAATTTGACAGACTCTCCACCCCTACTGTATTAGCAATATTCAAGAGCTTGTCCTCATCTAGGCTAGAAAACGAATTGGAAGAAGAAATTAAATTATTACCTTCGAAATCTTTCCTCATTGATAGCTTTGTAGCTTTCTCCAAAATAGGTGTACTTCTGCCCATAAGCCTCTTACTCCTTCTTTGAGGAACTTGTGGCTGCATAGAGTTTGTTTCTGCTGGATTAAGATGCTTTCTTTTCAGAGGACTAGTACATTCTCTCCCTATAGGATTCACCCCCCCCACCTTTAGTGTTAAGACTCTCACCCATCCCTCCTGATGAGTTTTGATCATGTTGCACCCCACCTATATTGTCAAGTACCATGTTCTTTTCTTTCTCTAAATCTCTAACATTAATTTCCTCAATTCTAACACTTGCGGTAGTATTATGCCCCAGGTGCCCCGTGGACATAGAAATAGCATAATTGCAAGGGACTAGAAACTGAACATCTTTTGATTGCATCTTTTCTGAATCAGCTAACTTCATTTGACTAGTGCTAGACAACCAACCCCACGGCCCATTAAAGGACATACCCGACCTAATAACAAGGGTATTTTCATTAACTCGACTTCCAACATCAGACAGAGGGTTAAAGTACTTATCCATGAAAGTGGTATTCAGTTGAGTACACAGACCTTTTTTGGCAGCTTCATGCTCCATCATTTTAGTTTGGAGGAGGTCATCATCCTCCAAGCTCAACTCCCCTTCTACCTGATCATTTCCTCCCCCTATGCCTTTCCCACTAGTTGAGTAATTGACAGATTTAGATACAGATCCTGCCTTAGCTTTTTTTGTCTTAGTTTTATCTGGAGTCTTCTGTTTTTTGAGTACCCCTCCCTCATCCCGGGTGTCAACCAAGAGTGGGTTCCTATCCACAGGATCCATACCAGCTGCATCACTATCTTCTGGCTCTAAATAAAACTCATAAATTCCACTCCGGATCACCCCTTCTACTATTTCAGGAATAGCATTGATGTCTCTAACTGCCACCCTAATTCTCACATAATCAAGATTGTTAAGGCTTGCCATATCCACCTCTGTAGTGACACCTACCATGGAACCAATGTAACAGGCCACTTGATAAGTCTTTCTCCTTCGGGGTATGTTCCTAACCCTAATCTAGATTTCCTGCAAATGTCCTATAGCCTCATCTTCTTCATCCCATGGTTCAAACTTCAGGATAGCTGATCCTGACTTCATCTGCATAGTGGGGAATCTTGATATTTTTTCCACCTCCTTAACATTTGGGAACTGAACCACAAACTTTCCATCCTTCATCCTTGACACCTCCCCTTGCCAATCACTGCCAAAATAATCCTTGAATTCAGCAGACAGTTCCTCCAAACTGACATACCCTTTTTCAACCGAGACCACCACTGTGCATTCATTCAGTTTTTCAAATTCATCTACCTGAACATCTTCAATCAGAAAAAAGCCCAAAGCCTCTGAGTGGAAACCACATAATGTTGCTACAAACTCCCAAGGTTTTCTATCTGCACACCTCCTAGCCATATGACCTTCTTGACCACATCTTAAACATTTGACAGGAAAATTACATTCTGCGAGCTTATGTCCTTTTCTCCCACATCGAAAGCAATTCCCTCCATCTCGATCCTCCTTCTTCCCAGCAATCGATTCAGATAAAGTAGGAGTATCATATGCCATACCTTTCATATGCATAGCCTGGGACTTTGGCTTCCATCCTTGTTGCTGCTGATTCCCTCCAGAACCAGTTTGCTGGGGATCCCTTCCCGTTCCTCCTGATTGCGAGGACTGCGCCTCCCCTCCATGGCTGCCTAAAACTGGGTTTATCCAAGTAGACCACTCAGACGGATTTCCTTGGCGCCGTCCACCCCACGCATGTCGAGGTCTCCAGCTCCCTCTCCAATTCTCGCTCTGACCTGCCCCTCCAGGCCATTGATCTCCCCAAGATCCTTCCCGTCCTCTTCCATCTCCATACCAACCAAAACCCCCGCCTCTCATGGGATTTCTCCCCTGCGGAACTCGCCACCCCCCTTGGGCTTGACGACCCCCGCGCACCCCGCTCCCACTTCTACCGCCCCGATCCATGCCTGAAGTAGCCGCAACCACCTCAGCGAAACTCCTCTGGTCTCCGGATCTGGTACCACCCCACCCCAACGGTGTAAGAACCCTAGACCGAAGACACACGCGTTTTCCCCAAAGATATGCAAACCTCCGTCTCACATCTATATGTGGAAAAAATCTTCTACCTGTAGATAGCGGGCTCCCCCACTTCTCAGGCTGCCGAATCAAAATCCGCTCCACTAGCCCGCTATTCGCTAGCGAAGCATCGCTACGTGGACCTACAGGAGCCCTACGATGGTTCGTAGGGTATGTACCTCCCATCCGTGCCGTTTCCGACGATTTCCATGGTGGAAATCTCGCCGGAGTTGACGAGGGCGACAAGGTCACCGCCGTCGCCAGAACTGAGCAGGCGGCTCCAAAGCTGAGGGTCTCCAAGAACTATATTTTTTATATTTAGCTAGTGACTTCTCTATTCAAAATGCTCGGAGCAGTCCTATAAGCAAACCAAGGAACTACTAGTGTCAATACTATAAACAATCCTCGACTTGATTCCTACCTTTATTTCACGTTTTAAAAATGCCTTCTCGCAGTTAAATACGCAGCCCCGCAAACTCGAGAGAAACGTGGTTTAAACAGGCGATCGAATACAATAGATATATAAATACCCAGAAAGATCTGCCTATCGATCTCCCACTGCCAAAAGGTCAGCTAGCTTGGTAGCCGCTCTCACACTCTGCCCAACTCCACTACTAACTAATTAATCAGCAACCAAAGTTGCTGATAATCCAAGTTCAATTTAGCACACGCTTGGATCATGGATGGACGGGAGGATAATGGGGTTAGCGCAAACACATGCATGGCCTGATGCCTAAGTGGATAGTGACAGCACTGGAGATATTTGTCTTTTGTAGGAAACTCGATGAATCAATCGAACAAAAAAACAATATACTATACTAATTCTAGCCAGGTGCATGCATGCATCATGCCATGCATGGATTGGCATCCACCGGTCAAAGACTCGAAGCAGCCCATGATCTCTGAGAAAGAATTCGTGCATGTATTCATTGCTCTGAACTTTAAAAGTCTGCATGATCTCTGAGAAAGAATTCGTGCATGTGTTCATTGCTCTGAACTTTAAAAGTCTGAACCGATCGATGGACCTGCATGCACGCAAAACTGCGTTTTGCTACAGGAATACAATAATATAATATGCATGGCCTACGTGCGCATCCACCAATCATTCTTTCTTATATACAATGCGCTAGCGTGTTGTACGCTTGACCCCCCGTGCGACGCGCCTCCCAGAACCGTCCGATCGTTTCAGCAAATCAATCCCAGACATCCATACCGCACAAACCTTTAAAATAAATTTTCTACCGACTTGAGCAACGCGGCGCGCAGCTTGGCGAGTTGGCTAGAGCAGCAAGCGCTCGCCCAGGTGACCGGGGCTCGAAGTCCCCCTCCGCCATTTCCTTACGCATTTTTTCCCACGCGCTGTACGCTCCTTATATATTGTACGCTTGATCCCCCGTGCGACGCGCCGCCCAGAACCGTCCGATCGTTTCAGCAAATCAATCCCAGACATCCATACCGCACAAACCTTTAAAACAAATTTTCTGCCGAATTGAGCAACGTGGCGCGCAGCTTGGCGAGTTGGCTAGAGCAGCGAGCGCTCGCCCAGGTGACCGGGGCTCAAAGCCCCGTTCCGCCCTTTCCTTACGCATTTTTTCCCACGCGCTGTACGCTCCAATTTCTTCCCCTCGCATGTATGCGGTGACCGCGCAGCGAGCGCTCGCCCAGGTGGCCGGGGCTCGAACGCCCGCTCCGCCATTTCCTTACGCGGCTGTACATGTACTCTCGGCTGAGCGTGTACGCAGCTGTATACGCGCGCTATACGCACGGCTCAGGGCGCCTGTACACGCGCAGTACTGCTCCCGCGCCTGTACACTCGCAGTACTGCTCCCGCACTGTACGCAACGATATTTTTCAGCCCCGTTGCTGCCATATGGAATAGGATCAATCAGATTCAAAAAAAAGCCCCTATAGTAAATTATGCACCGTCAAAAAATGTTTTTACAGATCAACTGTTCCTCTTCCCGTATTTCTCAGTATTCTACACGCCCCTATAGTAAATTATGCACCGTAAAAAAATGTTTTTATTACAGATCAACTGTTCCTCTTCCCGTATTTCTCAGTATTCTACACGCGCACTCTTAACCAAATATGAAGATTAACAACTCCCGTATTCCATAAAAAATTTCAAAATATGGTATTCTCCAAAAGTTCAAATTTCAGAATTCTTGACCAAATATGAAGATTAACAACTACTACTGCGTCGATAATTAAAAAAGTTATGCAGAAATTATAAAAAAATACTGTCAAAAGGGTAAACAGTACTGCTCTCGCGCCTGTACATTCGCAGTACTGCTCCCGCACTATACGCAGCTATATACGCGCGCGATACGCTCGGCTCAGGGAGCCTATACACGCGCAGGGTGCTCGTTTATACGCGCCTGCTCGTCTAAAAAATCAAAATTAAATAAATCTCGGAAATAGAAAACATTTATAAATATTTTTAATTTTAAAATTTGATATATTATATTATATTTTTTAATTTTGAAAAAAATCTAAATTTAGTTTCCATGGTTTTTTGTGTTGTATAATTTGCTTAGTTCTTTTTTGTGAATCTTACAGAGTTTCAAATTCATTTTTTCCCCAAACCTGAATTCAAACGGAAATTTTGATATCTTCCAAAATCCCTTAAATTTTTCCCCAAATTTCAAATTTCTTCACATTCAATTCTAAAACTCTAAACCCCCTAAAACATGAATTTTAGGAAGAATGGAGAAAGAGGGGATCAAATGGGGAAATTCTGTGTAGCAACGTAAACAAATCCAGAAATTTACATGTTTCGAAAATGGAATCAAAATTTTATAGTACGGGTTCATAAATTATTTAAGCATTACAAATGTTAAATTTCTGATATTAATTGGTAAATGATAAAAATAAAAAGCCTTTCAAATATAAAACTATAATTTAGGAGCACGTATTCATGAAGATGCCCACCAAAAAAATAGCTATATTTAAAATATTTAGGATTTAAAAATGATTGTATTACGAAATAATTCGTTCTTTTTAAAATTTCAACTTTTATGGCAACTTATAAAAAACTGAAAAAAAAAAAAGCTTCACACAAGGCACCGTAATATCATGATAATGACATTAAAAAAAATTCAACACCAACAATTATTCTAAATAAAAAAATAAAACAACAAACAAAAGAAATTTGTTTTATCGTACATCTTTATTTACTTAGATATAACGGTTTGCAGTGGCACGCCATGGGCACGCTAAACCTGCTAGTGATCTATGTACAGACGAAGATAGCGTTGAGAAATGCAACGGCGATGCATACACTGATGCATGCACGCGCCCGGAAGCTGCAGACTGCAGTGCTCGCTGACGAGTGACGAGCGACGAGCCGACGAGTCGATATACCTTGCTTTCTGCCGACCGGCCGGAGCCTCACCTCGCCGTGTTTGGACTTGAAGTCTTGAATCATGGATTGCTGCCAACCCAACTACGGCTTCTCGCGCTCTATAGCTCCAGTGTGAGTAGGTAAGGGCATATCGGATGCTATTTCTATTCATTGTTTATTTGTGATACCCAAAACGGCATCGTAAGAATTAAAATATAAGAAGGGGCAATAGGGTGATAATTGAATGCCGGATAAATAATGATGAGATAGTTCACAAATAGATACATCGTTGAATAAGTAGAACTAGCGAGATGGCTCGCGCACGTTTGCGCGGCTAGATTCATGTTAGCATATAGAGTTTATTTCTAACTTATAATCTTTTTTTACAGTAATCTCCAACTCATAATCCATCTATAATATATCACATTAGATTAATTAGAGTTTATATCTAACCGGTGAGAAATAATAAAGTTGCGGAAGTGCTGGTGTATCGGAATACACAAATAAACAAACATAGGGAAAACACATAATCTTTATTAATATTATCGGTAAGATATATGGTTCCCATTATTTTTGCGCTCCATAGCCTGTTAGAAAAATATCTGAAATAGGCGATGAGTATTTTTTGAATTTTGGGGCCTCGGAAGGTCGCCTGGTTAATCACGCAAAAAACCTGCGATTAAGCTATGCTTTGTCATGTCGGTCAATCTTCACTTGTGTTTGTTATGCACATAAAAATAGATAAACATTATAGTAATGATATGGATTGCACTTACAATCTTGTCTTGTGCGTGTGGTGCCACGGCTGGATCAGGAGCTTCTCGTTGTGCCTTCGGCGTCATTATCCTTCTGTAGGATTCCATGGCACCTATGTCTTCCCCAGCCCTCTCGGACTGCATCACATTGTGGGTCATAGAGAAAAAAAATAAATAATGAATTAAAGAATAGGTCATTACCTTTTTCTTTCTGAAAAATGGCAGGGACCACCTCCCGATGTACTCGACAACTCCTTGCGCTGCCCGGTTGAGTCTGGACTGCTGAGACTTGGCCTTGAACTCTAGACTATTCTAATAATGGCCAAGTCCATCCCAAACTTTCGGACAATTTTGGACCCACTCAGGATGCACCTGAGAGTACTACTGAGGGGTCAAGTACTTGTCTGAAGACTCGGTGTCAATTAGCTCCTCGTCATGCTCTCTCCTGCACCCATGTTGATATGTGTATCAAACAACATTACTGGCATTGTAGAGAAGAGTTATGGTTCAACTTACTTGTATCAATCCTTGGTCACGTCGGCACGTATCCGCCGTAGCTGGTCTCAAAAAAGACTCTTGGCCTTGATGTCAATGACATTGTCGAAGTCCGAGTGGGTGAGGGGCTCACTAGGTCGAAAATGTGCCTTAAAACAAATGGAAAACATGTTATAAGCGTGAGGAATGATGAGAGTATTTGGAAGGATTGAAAGGCTTACCCAGAATTCACGGACACACTCTGAGGCAGCCGACACCTGACCTTCTTCTTACACAATCTTGTAGTCATCCCAGGTGATTGCTGGACGGGTTCGGCCATCCTCTTCCACCATCCCAGGGTAGTGCAGTTTGAGCAGTCTTGAAAGTACGGAAGCAGGCTGGGCCTTGAGGCGTGTGTCGACTGTAGCCATGTTGCTGTACAAGTTCGAGAAGAGTTAGCCGTTCACAAGGACAATAATGTATGGAGTTAACATTTTCTCGATTAGAACTTACCTGTTTCTAAGATGTCAATTGAGACACGCATATTTGTATCTTGTGGAGCCCTAGGCATCTTATTGGGCCCTCTTCTCTTCCTTCGGCACCGAGTGGCGGTCGGCTGGGTAGACCACTCGCCCTCCTCAAAGCCACCGTGCTCATTACCACTAGAGCCGTGACTTACCTCGTGACCACTAGAAGCCTGACCTGCCTCATCCTGACTTGCCTCCTCACCCGTGTCCTGGTTGATGAACTTTCTGATTGGCATCCTGCAGAATGAAACAGATTATCTTCATAATATTAACAAAAGCAAGTTAAACTTGAAATTAAATAGATTATGTAAATAACGTACCATACATCTAGCAGTAGTTCGCATCAACATCAAGTGAGTCGATATCCTCGATAGGATTATTGTTCGCATGTTCATCGCTCTGGACAGGATCCTCGGGGTCTTCTTGGCCTTCTTCGTCAACAGTTGCAACATCTTCATTGATGCTAGCAACTAGATTGTCGAGGCCCACTCCAACATCGATCGCAAATGTGTTTTCTAATAATTGATCTTGAATTGGACCATCTAGCAATCTCCCATATGGTCTAACTTTGTATACAACCCACCAATTCTTTAGATCGGTCTCCTCTTTTTTGAGACCGCCCTTTATTAGATGCTTGAATGGATATGGTGACGTGACCACGCATATCATAGGTATGAACAATACAACATCGGTATGGATTCCATCAGCTACTCCCTCAACTAGGTCGCCGTCAAGATTTTTTTCCGCATGGACGTCAACGAGCTTTCGATCGTCTACTTCATATGCGACCTCTTCATGTACTACAAGTTGGCGACACATTATGACATCCTCTACTACATCTGCACTGCCTACGATGACTATGTCTGCATGTCTTCATCGACCGCCTCCTTGGCCAGGTCGTGTAGGCGGCCGGCAAGATTGTTGTGTTACATCGTCACCGCCAGCAGATCGACCTCCACCATGGACCTCTCCCCAAGCTTAAGAAGTATTCAAGAAAGGCTCATCTCCACCTCTTCGGCACCCTCTGGTTCCACAAGCCACATCATTGCAAGGCTGGCCCAAAAGAGAGCCCAATTTGTCCTTGAGTCAGGTTCGGTCATCTCCGCACAGTCAACTTAAAACGGATGCTCCGGCATCATATGAACTCTGTTTTGGACATTCTTATTATGCACGGACAAGCTCTCGACGAGATCTTTTCAACGGATCTAGTCCCACTTCTAAATTCCTTAAGGATCAACGGGAATTGTTGAAACAATATTGCGACCAGAATCTACCGGACGCTATGACGCCCCACTTTTGGCCCATGGCCCATGTACCTTCTAGGGCTGCATCCCAAACCCTAGCCGTCGCTATAAATTCAGTAGCCGTCGCTAGTTTAGGCTTGGATTTTGCTTAGATTGTTCTGCCGTTGCAGCTTCGCTGTTTACCGGTTTACGAAACCCCAACTTGTGTGCTTAATCGGTAATCTGTAATTTGAGATTTCATCTACCGCGTTCTTACTTGTGTTCTCGATTCACTTGCAGGAATTAACCTTCGTGGTGAGGTCAACTGTGTCTGTGCGTGGTTGATAACGAACGAAGACAGTGGTGTAGCGATTGCAGGCTTAGATCTATTCTGATTTTGATTTTTGGTTGTAGCTACTGCTATTGTAAGGCCTCTTGGCCCCC
Source organism: Raddia distichophylla (assembly GCA_005191435.1). Lineage (NCBI taxonomy): Eukaryota > Viridiplantae > Streptophyta > Magnoliopsida > Poales > Poaceae > Raddia > Raddia distichophylla. The sequence goes on along the minus strand of SPJY01025686.1, from coordinate 2,063,501 downwards.
AAACACTTGAAGTCTCAAAACATCCATGAGTGGTTGTTCTTCTGCTATTTCAATTCTCGCCGAATTGCTCGGGCCGTTCTTCGTGAACAAGTCAATCGTGTTTTGACACGGTTGATAACCAATTGAGGAGTGGTTTAGCGATTGCGAGGTTTCTAGTCGCGTTCTTGGATCGTGGTTAGCCGCCCCTTCGTCAAAGTCACAACTCGCCCTCCAAGGATTCTCCTACGACGGAAGATCGGTACCAAACTCATGCGTACGCATCTTAAATCGAGGCGTGTGCGTATCATATGGCAGGTAGTACACTTGCTCAGCTTGGTTAGCAAATATGAAAGGATCGTATCCTTTAAGTCGTCAAGTATGTTTCACTTCTGTTAAGCCAAGCTCGGGTTGTGTTCGTAGATCTCTAACAGGATCGAACCATTCGCAGCAGAAAAGAACTACCGAGAGCTTTTGCTTCCTTCAAATGTCAGTTCGATTATTTATTGAATTATACCGTAGTAATAGAACTTATCTTGCCCTTCTGCTTGGCCATCGCAGATAACATAGCTATTTACTGTTTGCAGATTAGACTTTGATTGCTCATGCTCCGCGGAACGAAAGCGGAACCCATTGATATCATACATCCCATGCACCGTGACACGTGTTGAACATCCACGCGACATGGTACGTAGATCATTGTGCATACTAAGATTTTGCTTGCACTATATTTGGAAATAAAAGAAGTTAGACACTTACATCAGACCTTATTTTATAATTAAGACACTTACATATCTTCGGAACCAATATAGGAAGTTAGGTCCGCCGTTGCCATCACCTCTTTCATTCAAAGTCTTCAGTTTGTCCAGTGTAGGACTCCTTCTTACTTTTCAGTAAGTTGATACGAATTCTCTAAAAGATATGTGTTTACTAGAATGCGAGTCTAGAAAAAATTTGACACGGATTCTCTAATAATGACACAACAACTTACAATTCAATGTCGCGAACTTTCTCCATGTTCTCAAAAATGTATAACACTGCTACAAGATTGTCCAGCTGAGAAATTTCTTGTCTTCTACCTTCCCGACTGGAGTTCCTTGAACATCAAATAGTTTTAGATCGGATTCAACCTTCCGGCCATGTGTGTTGTACCTCGGTACAACGATATTCACATTATGTTCTCTTGCTAGATATTTGTTCGTGAAATTTATGATCTCCTGAATTTGGTAAGCCTCGGCAATTGATCCTTCAACAGGGCCTTGTTTCTCACATTTGCCCGGATAGTTTTCAGTCGTCGTTCCACGGGATACATCCACCTCCCATGGACTGGCCCTCCGAGCAGTGCTTGATTAGGTAGATGGATAAGAAGATGTTTCATTGCATTCCAGAAAACAGGGATATATATCTTCTCTAACTTACAAACGAGCACCACAACATCTTCCTTTAACTTCTTCAAATCTGTCTTGCTTAGATTTTTAGCACACAACTTTCTGTAGAAGAAACTCAATTCAGCAAGAGCTGTCCATACATCATCAGGTACATATCCCCGAAACATGATCGGCGATAGATCTCGCATGAAGATGTGAAAATCATGTCTTATCATGCCATGTATCTTGCCGGCGTCGACATCCATACCACGGACAAAGCTTGACGCGTATGCCATGTATCTTGCCGGCGTCGACATCCACACCATGGACAAAGCTTGACGCGTACCCATCAGGAAATCTAACCTTCTCACTAAACCATTCTAGAACCTCTGTCCTTTGTGCCTTAGTTAAGCAGTATGGTGCCTTTGGTTTCACCATTTGCCCTTCTATCATATTAAACATTGGCCGGTCACATAGAATCTCAGAGTCCAGTCGAGCTTTGACATTATCTTCACTTTTACCGGCTATGTCCAAGTTCGTGGTCTGGATGGCTTGTGCTACATTCGACTCTTGGTGCAATACATCGAGATTGTGAGGTAATAGCAAATCCTCTGCATATAGAATGGAGTACAGACTGCACTTATGTGTCTAATGGTGAACGGTTCCGTAGCCCTCATATTCGGTTTGATCTTTTTCATTTATCTTTAGGATTGAATGCCAGGCTTTGACTTGACCTACTGTGAGAGGCTCACGCTTTTGACCTTTCGCAATGGTATTTTTGCGAAATTTATTCTTTTCCTTTTTGAATAGATGCTCTGGCTTCAAAAAATCTCGGTGACAGTCAAAGAAGCTTGCCTTTCCGCCGCGTGTGAGCATGAATGCCACGGTATCACCTATGCATATCGGACAAGCGAGTTTGCTGTGCGTGCTCTAGCCAGAGAACATGCCATATGTAGGAAAGTCATAAATTAACCATAGATAAGTAGCTCTCATGAGAAAATTGAAGTATGTAACTTTGCCATAAGTCATAACTCCTGTTTCCCACAACTCGCTCAACTCATCCACTAATGGTCGTAAAAATAGATCCAAATTTATCCCAAGACTTTTCGGACCCGGCAATGTAAGTGAAAGAAATATAAATTCGTCCTTCATGAGTTGAGATGGTTTTAGATTGAGAGGGATACTAAAGAATGACCAACAAGAGGCATTCATATTGAAAGGAGTGAACCTGTCCGTGGCAATCGCGAGACGCACGTTTCGTGGTTTGCTGCAAAATCGGGATGTTTCTGATCAAAATGCTACCAAACTTCTCCATCTAACGGTGAACTAACACATCAGGTTTCTGTTTGTGCAACTTGTGCCACCTCATGCTATGGGATGTGTTCTCTGTAATGAAACACCGTTGGAGGCGTTCTTTCAACGGGAAGTAACGCAACACTTTCTTCATCACACTAGACCAAGACTTGTTTCCATTAGAGTCTGTGGTCTCAAAGTACCGTGGCTTTCCACAATGATCACATCAGGCCTTCCCTTCGTCATCTTTGTAATACAACATGCAAAGGTTCTCACAGTAATCTATCTTCTCATATGGCATTCCTAAACTCGACAGTAGCCTTCGACACTCATACTAGTTCCTAGGCATCTTATGTCATTCGGTCAGGGAATCACACCAACTAGCCAACATCTCATTAAAACATGCGATGGACATGTTGAACTTAGACTACACAGCCATCATACGTGTCAAATGAGAAGGACCGTCACTGACGTTGCATCGTGCAAAGGCTGTTTGGCCGAGTCTAGAAGCTTAAAGAAATCAGCCATGCCTGGCTGCGAATCCTGTTCATCACCCTCGTAATCATGGCCAATATCAACAACCATATCCTCTATCCGGTCTATTTCATCAAAACCCTCGGGGGGTCCAGCAGGCTCAACCTGGGCACGATTACTCTCTCTCCCTATGGTATGCTCACCAATGGTAACCAACCTTAAATCCATTCTTGACTAAATGCATCTCCATTTCGCCATGAGTTCTCTTCCGACAGTTACCACATTCAGCACAAGGGCAACGGATAGGGCCTTGCGCCTCTTGGAAAGCTCGGGGCACGAATTGACGAGTCCCCTCAAACCATGCATTTGTGGGTCGTCCGTTCGCCACCCACCCATCGTACATCCATCTCCTATCTTCTTCCATTCCATCACGAACAAGTAGAGACATATACGTACTTGCGTCAGGGGTTTTCACACTTGGCTAATTAGGAAGGCTTCTAAACCCACCCACGAATGGCCGTTCGAGTACGATGCGTCATGTAGCCCGTGGATTCGAGATGAAATTTCAGCGGCATAACCCTACTGGTTTCCCATGTGCAAGTACGGTCGGGGTATCGTTTTTAATACACCGACACATATTACGCACCGGAGAACCACAAGGTTATGCAACTGAAATCTCGTCCCAAATCCACTGCCGACACAACGCATCGTACTCAAACTGTCATTCGTGGGTTGTCCACTAGGGCGCCCAAATGGGGTCGTCCATTGGACAGTTCGGGAACGTGAATCACACCTTGTAATGAAACCTAACGAATCACCGTCTAGTTTCATTACGACTTATGCGTTCTCGAACGGGTGACGTACATCTAGGTTATATGCACACTAAACCCGTTAATCCTAAACGCACATAGTTAATATACATAATATAATCGCACATAGTCAACTCTAAACCCACAGCCCTCGTGCTTAAGTCCTCGCACTGCCCTCGTAACTAACCATTCTAACAGAAAAACGCGTTCACATGCAGCCCTCGTAACTAACATTTAAACACAAAAAAGGCGCAAAGAAACCTTTCCGGTGGACGGGGGGCGCGGCATCGTGGTGCGGGGCTCCTCCTCAGCTCGTTCTATTGCTCGTGGTGCGGGCCTCCTCCTCACCTCCTGCACAGCGACGGCGAGTGCGAGGCAGCGACGGGGAGGTGGGGGCGGCAGTGGGGTGGGGGGCGGCGGGGAGGTGGGGGCGGTAGTGGGCGGCGGCGGCGAGCGTGGCGGCTGCGGCTAGGGCAACACGGGCGCTTAGGCATGGGCAAATTTTTGCCCAAGTCCGAGCCGTTGGCCAGATCTATACGCGCACTAATCGCGAGGGCCAAATGGCCCTCGTGAATAACCATCTGCAGCGTTTTCCCGAGGGCTAGCTGGCCCTCGTGAATAGGCCTTGGTCACTGCTGGGTGGGCCCAAGTTTGAGCCGCTTGCCAGATCTATACGCCCACTAATTGCGAGGGCCAATTAGCCCTCGTGAATAACCCATCGCCACCGTTTCGCGAGGGCCAGCTGGCCCTCGTGAATAATCCTTGGTCACTGTTAGGTGGGCCCAAGTCTGTCTGCCCCCTGGCCAGCGCAGGAGCCATCACTAATCACGAGGGCCACCTAGCCCTCGCGAGATAAGGACACACGCATTTATTCGAGGGCTCAAGCTACGGCCCTCGTGTCTATATGCCAGTAAATACGAGGGCCATATTAGCCCTCGCATATAATACTTATATATGAGGGTTTTTGGAAGAACCCTCGCTACTAATAAATATTCTCCTTCCCTCCTACACTCAAATTATTTTTAAAAAATACCAAATAATAGTTTATAATATGTTTGAGATTATTTATGAATTACACACATTATGCATTACCCGTTACACACTATTTAACACTTGTCTCCTTCGGGGACTAATGATGACTCCGTCGCTTCTCTGTCAGAGTCGAATTCGGGGGAGAATCCTTCACGGTATACCGGAGTTAACCAAGTTTCTAAGGAAGAACGAGGTAAGACCAAAATGTGTGGGAGATTTAAGTCTTATAGAGGGATTTGGTTTTCAATTTGTAGGCCTTTTAGTCGCGAGGTCTGGAATAGGGCCCTCGCGAGTAGTTGCTGAGGCAGCCTTATTCGTGAGGGTCATCTCGGAGCCCTCGCAAATTAGCTCCACATGCACACAGGGGCGCGCGGGTGAGCAATTATTGGGCCATTATTCGCGAGGGCCAACAGTAGGCCCTCGTGAGTATCCTGAGGCTACTTTTTTTGTGATGGCTACTGTTTGGCCCTTGTAAATATATGCTTGTTAACGAGGGCCGTATAATGCCCTCGTGATTTCATGTTTTATTACGAGGGCATTGTTTCAGCCCTCGTGTATATTTTTTGGCCCTCGTGAAATTGAAAAATTCTAGTAGTGCGGCTCTCTGTACTGTGCCAAAGATTCACCGACAAGATGCAAATAATGTCACGGAACTCGGTTTATTTTGTAATCTTATAAGCGTCCTGCAAGTTGGAGAAAATGAAGGGACCCTCCGAGAAAAGCTCATGATTTCGTGAAGGCAATGGCAATGGCAAGATTTGTTTTGTGCAATATATAGCCACCTCCATTGAAGCCCACAACTACAGCAGCTTAGTGTTCTACTCACTCTGCTTCAAATTGTAGTTCACTGTTGATTTTTAGACATGCCTTTTGATCATTCGTCTTATTCAAAAAGTTAATGCAAATATGTAAAAATATAAGTTATGCTTAAAGTATGTTTAATGATAAAACAAATCACAACAATATAAATAATATTTACATATATTTTTTGAAAAAGACAACCGGTCAAATAGAATATACAATAGTTAATAATGAACTACAATTTGTAACAAGGGAGTACATATCAGCTTGTCAATAATGTAGGTGAAGTTGCCCTCCTAGCCAGAGAAGCTCGTGAACGCAATGATAAGCCCCCTTTGTTTATTTATCCCAATTTACTACGAACTGTCGTTTCTTGCAGACTTGTCAAACCCACATGGCGATCCATGTGACCATGTCTCGTCTAGTGGCACCGAACATGTTAGATTAACTTTTAGATAATACATGTATATAGAGAGAGCAAGCCACAATGATGCTCGAAATAAAATCGCAAAACCGAGCCGGTCGATCGATTAAGAGCTTAAATTTGTCGGTTAATAAATATTTTCATTATAAATATGAGGCTTCCTACGCTGTTTGCGAGGTAGCTAGAGGTATCTCGGAGGGAAAAAAACATAAACCGCTGATTGCAGAAGGGTATATACGGAAGTGGAAAAATTTGTAACCAACAAGGAGTTGCACATGTTCGTGTGTAGCTTCAGCACATCCCCAGTAATAGGCCAACCTCCGAAACGCCGTCAATCACGCCGCCTCCACCTACTTCTCCACCGCGCCTCCAGTGAAGATGGTCGGCGTGGTGGCGACGGCGAATGGCGGCAAGCTAGAGATCAACAAAGTCTTGAGCCCGGCAGCAAGGACGACAGCGGCGGCGGGACGGCGGCGTGGCCGGCCGGCACACGAGCAGACACGCCAGCCACCGGTGGAGTGGTGGTAGGCGGTGTCGTCCCGGGGTGCCCCCGATGGCGATGGCGAGCTTCTCGTCAATTTCATGCGAAATAATATGGTTATCCTTTATACTTGTGTACCTCCACCGATACTTAAGTACCTTTATCTTTATACCTTTCATCATATACCATCGGATTTGAAGGAATGAATGGCCCATATCATCTGCACATACATTATAAGTTTCCTATAAATAAAGACCACTAAACCATAGCAGTTCTTTTGTCAGTTCGTGCGGGCGAACCATTGCTAGTGACACCAGTCCATCTGCAGGTGATCTGGATTGATGTCTATGGGCTTGTTCTTTTCAGCGTATTATATTGTTGCGCATCATTGTAGAAAATTTTGTTATTTTTATACAGCTTATACGTCCTGATAATTTGTAATGATTTTTTCGTGGTTTATAGTAGTCCTTACAAAGATGCTAAAACTAATTTTTAATTATTTTATTATAATATTTAGATTTATTTGAGTGTTCTCAAATTTGTTACAGTAATATGCCAATGCAACCATACGCCGAAAAAAAACAGGGTCTATATAAACCGTCCCATGCAGCACGCCCATCATTCAAGCAAGGCACGCAACTGCAAAAGAGCAGCTCGGATATATATCATTCTAGAGTGCAATTAAGTTAACTTACAGAGATGGAGAACGCTGTGATGGCCTCCTCCTCCTTGAAGCCACGGCAGTGCGGCACATATGGCTGCCGCTCTGTCGCCGCCGTAGCAGAAGCTGCCGCCGTCGCAAGGATCTCACTCCCATGGTGGCGGCGGGCGCCACCGCCGCACGCCGCGCTGCGATGCCGGCGGGCGCCGCAGGCGCAGGCTGCACAGCCGCTTTCTGCAGGCGTGGCAGAAGGTGAGGCCGTCGTCGACGACCGCCTGCACAAAAACCCTTGCGGTTTCCACCCTTGTATATGGGGAGATTTCTTCCTTCACCATTTCAATGCAGCGGCTTCCTCCCAGCAGCAGGTTAATGGATATAATTGCCTTCTCTCAGCTGCCTGTTTGTATGTTTGTGCTTCTCCACGTACGTGCGTGTTTTTTTTTTGAGCGAACCACGCGCGTGTTTTCAGCTACATGCATGTAGGTATGTGCTTCGGAACAATAAAAAATATACAGGTTACTTTTACGATCTATTACCACACCTACACTACTCCCTCCATTTTGATAATTCCTGTCGTTTTAGACATAATCTCACATATCAAGGAAGTATTAAATATCTCGTAGTAGTAATATGGTCAAATAAATGCTTGTAGCTTAGTGGTTGCTCCCACTTTCCCATGAGTTGCATGTCTAGGTTTGAATTTTGATGCAACACTTTATTTACATGTACACCCAACAAATGGTTCTAGGGTTACGTAAAGTTCTGCTTGCAATCAATGCATCCTAGAACGACAGGAATTTTCCAACTAAACACAAAACGCTCCAGCGACAGGAATTATCAAACTGGAGGGAGTACTATATAATTACACATCCATGTCTTCTCATTACTATGGCACACGGGTCAACGACACCGGTGATGATCTGCCTGCCCTACCCACCCCACGCCTGCCACACTAAACAATCGCCAGTAATAACAACCGTTGGGGATAACATATTGCCACCGTTGTTTTTTAACAAAACCGCTAGTGCTAGTTTCACTATTAAGTTCATAAACGATCCACCGCAGTGATAGGCCAACCTATCACATTGGTGATATAAAAAACTGTTGATGATGCTATAAATATTATCATATGAGGTTTTGTAACTTTATTCATACGAGTTTGGATGGAAATAAACTTTAAATTGTAGCTGTTCAAAAAATCTATAACTTTGTAGTTGACATCTTTTCCATTTCACTACTGGAATCTCCTAAAATCGCGAGGGCCAAAAAATAAACGCGAGGGTATAATTACAGCCCTCGTGTTAGATGGAAACACACGAGGGGTGCAGGAAGCCCTCGTATTAAAATATACACTAACGAGGGCTATATGCTGGCCCTCACCATAAATGGTGGCTGCCACCTACTCGCGAGGACCAACTATTAGCCCTCACCACTAAAGGTCCCAAATCCCAATAATTGCTCGGAGCCGCAACCTGCGGGCACGTGGGTGTTATTACCGAGGGCTTCGCGAGTGTAACCCACGGTGAGACACTTTTTTAGCCTCCAACCCCACATGTCATAGACTCATTTTCTTGCACATTTTAGCACAAGCATGTCGCCAATTTTCTTGCCGGCTAGACTGCAGCAACCGCGATTCGAGGGTTACCAGATGTTATCGTCATCTCCTCTGACGATAACGCGTCGCCCGGTTTACGTGAAGCCTATTTTGCAGAGCTCATCTCCGACAGAGAGATGTCGAAGTCATCAATAGTCAACGGAGGATAATAATGCTGATTAGTGTGTAATGTGTATTAGTGTGTAACGTGGAATCGTGATTATATACTTAATACATAAATAATATATGATATACGATGAAATGTGGAAATTCCAAAATGTTTACTTATATGTTCACTGTATCTATAAAATAGATGGAGCAAGTATGAAAGGTACAATATCGCAGATCTCCGATATTTTTTTTTGTCGTTCCCGCCCCACACCTGCGCCATATGGGGCCCATAGACTGACGCGAGGGCTGTTCAGCCCTCATGATAAAGCCGTCATGCCAGGTACACGCGAGGGCTGGTTGATGGCCCTCGCGTTTAGTTATCCACGGGGGCTAGGCCCTCGTGTTACTTTGTTATTTGCGGAGGGCAAATGCTAGCACCTTTTTGCGAGGGCTGGCCCTCGTGAATATCTTATCGCGAGGGTTGCTGCCTTTATAGCGAGAGTTTTTAGCTCTCAAGATTAATCAAGATTCCTGTAGTGTTTGAATCAATTTACGTGCTCAAAAATGGTATGCAATTAATGTAAAATAATTTATAATTTATTTGATTGAAATAAATATATATACTTAAAAATAATCGCTCTCAAGAATATCTACAATTTTGCAGTTGCATATTTTTTCATTTGATGCCATTGAGTGGTCAAAAAAGTAGTTTAAATATTTATAAAACAAAGTTTAAATGATACACATTCCTATATATGTCAGAAATGGTGTATGGGTGAGATGGTTAGTTGCAGTGGGTTAGACTAATCGTTTTCTAACATCCATTATCACTACTGGTTTTATTACTAGCGGTTCAAAAACCAACTATGATGGTCTCGATTATCACCATAACGTAATCACACGCAGTTCGAAAGTTCCGTACCACCAGCGATATGGTATATATTTTGAGTGGTGCTGGACTGCTGGTTGATGATCGAGGTTCTTAAGCTTCCACGACGATGGACTACATACATATAACTAGCTATCGCAACATTAGAACCATCGTGTAATCGATAGAGCCGTGGATGGCATGAATATATGGGACGAAAAATAATTTGGAGTTATGTTCGATTGTAACGTATCATATAAGACTTTCTATATTCATTTATGTGGTTATTTAAACCTTCCTAAAATACCAAAGCAAAATTAAGAAAACAGTTCTACTAGGATCTACACAGCAGATTTGGTTATTTTCTTCTAGCTTTGTTTTCCCAGCTAATTATTTAGGTTTCCTAAGTCACAGTTCTGTGTGCTTATCATTAAAAAATTATCAAAAGTTTACTGAAATAATTATCTTTTTCGTTTTTATGTTATGTAGCCTTTACCGTACTTTTGTGTGCTTGTCACTCAAAATTTTTTGTGTTTTTATGTTTTGTATGGTTTATTAAACATTTTGTATGTGTTTTATGAAACTTTTGTTAGAGTGCGATATTTTCATTGGATAATAGAACGGAGGCTTACAGCCATATGAATAATGATTACAAAGAAACTCCACACAACGAACAAACATCTCCTAATAGTAGTATTTGAATGAACATTTTGTAATCCTCTTGCCAAGAGGAAGAACTCACTACTACAGATGCTCAGATCTGTATTGGTACTGGTAGTGACAAACCGGTCGAGACTAATACTCCACAGTATTACTATATATAAATGCTCCTTAATTTTTAGAGCATCTCTAGGTGGGTCTCTAAACGATTCCCTAAAACACTATTGCGGACAACCTCAGCCTCTATAACGTTTCAGCATCCCCAGAGTCTCTATATTTAAATTTAGAGACTATCCCCAGAGTCTCTATATTTAGAGACTCTCTAGAGAATCTCTATATCTTTTCGAGGATAGAGACTCTGCCGGAGATGATGAAAATATAGGGAATGAATAGTAATTTAGAGAAGGGATATAGAGAACGAAATATAGAGAAGCTGCTAAAGATGCTCTTAGGATGTCACAGACATGACAGCTCTCCTATTGTTTAACAGAGAAAATTATAACGTTGTCCAGTCGCCTAACAAATAACAAATCTCGTTTAACTCCCAAACTTAAACTTCTTTTTATCACTTAAATTTGCATTCGTTAGCACCTTTTTTTTTTTTCTAAAACTGTTAAAATTCTGTTAAATGTTGTGATACATCATTGAATACATATATGGCTAATATCTTTGCAATTATTAGCATCCACCTCATCTTTTTCCTCCTATCACTTTCTCCCCCTCCTCTCTTTCTCTTCCCTTTCTCTCAATTGTGAATGTCATCTAGTTAGAGCCTCCTCTCCCTTCTCCACCTTGGTCAAATCCCTACACCCTTGGTGATCAGGCCCCCTCTTTCTCTACCCTTTCTTGCCCCCTTGGTTTGTCATGTCATCTAGTGCCGCTGCCCGCTACGATGCTTGCTTCTTGGTGCCTTGTTGGTGGATGCGGTTGGAGTTTCGAGCCATTGGCCCAAAAGGAGGAGTGGCTCTGATTGTTGTGTCTATGGGAGAACGATGTAGAGGAGGTGGCTCAAGTCGGTTTTTAGGAAGGAGTAGGATTGGCTTCGATCATCGTCTAGGAAGAGGAGGGGATGGCTTGGGACGCCATCCAAGAAGGAGGAGGAGCGTGGCTCCGCCCACTACCAAGGGAGGAGGAGATGGCTTGGAGTGTCATCCAAGGAGGAGAGGCCCATCCAACCATAGAGAGAGAGGGGGGGGGGAGGTTATTTAGTCGGCGAAAGAGAGAGAGGGATAAAAGGATAAGATGACGTTGATGTTCATGTGGTACACCACATTGACATTTAATGGACATGTCAACATTTTAATAGACATGGGACGATCACCTCAACATTTAACTGAAACTCTTAACAATTTTGAAGCTAATGTGCAAACATATACAAGTTTAAGGGGGCGAAAAAAGTAAAGCTTAATTTTGAGGGTTAAGTGAGATTCACTACAAGTTTAGATGGCAACAATGTTTTTTTCCTCTTTCTAATAGATAGTGTAACATTTTAAATCTGTTTTTTTTCAAAATTGGTTCGTTTCTTTTATGTAATTTTAAAAGATTTTAGAGGTAACTTTATGATTAACAAAAAATTCTAAAATAATAAAACATAACTTTTTTTAGTCCAATAAGACTAAGCTATCTTGAACGTACAATAAATCTACCCAATTTCTAAGATTGAGATCCTCTGCAGTTATTCACCATTGTGTGGTCACTGACATGTGAGCCCAGACCCATATGTCAGTGACTCAACAGAGGACAGTAACTGCAGAGTATCTGCGTCCCAATTTCTGTGTCAATAAGAAATGACTGGTAGACTTATACTCCGTAGCAGATACCTGTGTGCAAGCAACCGTCTTCCATTCTCCACATCGCACTTTGACTCGGCCTAATTTCCTCCCCTATTTTAATCATCGTGCTGTCGTGCTCATCCAAATCCCAATCCCGGCTAAAAGGCAAGATGAATCACCTCGCCGCACAGCCTTATCTGAATTCTTAATCGTCGGATTTGCTCCCCCTCGCAAAAATTAGCAATGTAATAATTTCGCCATCGCGATATAATCGAGGGGAAAATCAAATCCATAATCCCTTTCCATCTTCTTGTCGGGCAGCTTGCCCTGTGAAGGCTACAGCGCCGAGACCTTCTCCCCCTCCGGCTCTCCGTTTCTTCTTCCCTAAGCCGCAGAGCGTCGTCTCCATCTCTATAAAGGTCTCGCCTTTCTCGCCGTCTCCTCACGTGCGCGCCACCACCACCACCACTCCACTCCGCCCATGCATGACTGCATGAGCATGGCCCGCTCATCCCTCCCGCTCCCAGCGCCGCTCGCCTCCGCCGCGTTGCCACTCCGGCGGGAGACACGCATCGCACTGCCAGTACTTGGGGGACAACCCAACTCTCTCTCTCTCTCTCTCTCTCTCTCTCTCTCTCTAGATCACTCTCTCTCTCTCTGCAGCTGGTCGGCAGCATCTATCTGGGCGGTGACAGCATGCCAAAAGCGAGCCTGCGCTGTCCGTACGCCTGACCGATGAGCTGATCTCTGAGCTGATGCCCGCCATGAATGGCCGCTCGCATGTGCGGTGGCAGGCAGGTGCAGGGGGAGGGGACTAGGGGAGGGAGAAGGCTCCCACTGCTGCTGCGTGTCGACTCCGTCTGGCGGGGAGGAGGGCAGATCGACGGTGAGAATCAGATCACTGAGCTTCTGTACTGGACGGGCTCCTCGCCAAGTAAATTTGCCAGAGTTTGCTTCACAGACATTAGATTATCCTGAATAATGAAATTTTGGAAACAGTGGTTCAACACCCATGACATAGGGCCATGTTCCTTGGCACATTTATCAGTAGCACATGCATTAACGCTGAGCCAGCAATTTTTATTTTTATTTTGGAGTAAATTTTATGCCGGTTTAAGCCATAAACCAATATTTAACAGAGAGGGCTGAAACGATATCTTAGACTTTTTTTTTTGAGTAAACGGGCAGGAGCACTGCCATTCCATTAAGACGAAAAAGAACTGTACAAATTGCAAGGACGGGGAAAGAGGAAGAGAGGGAGGGAGAGAGAGGGAGGTGGGTTAGAAGGGAGGATTACAGGGTGAGACTACAGGAGGGGAAAGTTGCGTTCCAGGCGGCAACCTCATCTATAATACGACCAACGACTTGGGAGGCGGACATGGTCCGCTGGTGGAAGATCCTTCGGTTACGCTCTTTCCAAATCTCCCAAGAGGAGAGGATGATGAGGCCGTTCAGGGGCGGGAGGTGGCCTTGGGAAGGTTAGCCTGCCGGGCGATCCACCAATCCAGGAAGGAGGCCTGACTAGTCGGAGGGGTGTCTTGATGCAGAACCGCCTGCCAAATGATGGCAGAGAAGCTACAAGATCCAAACAAGTGGTCGATCGTTTCCAGGGGACCTTCACAGAAGCAGCAAGTCTGATGGTGAGGCCAGCCTTTCTTGGCCAAAAGGTCGAGCCACTCAAGATCAATCCTTTATCAAGTCAATTAATCTCGAGCTAGGCTTAACAAGCCACTCAAGATCAATTCTTTATCAAGTCAATCTCAAGCCGTTTCTAAGATTGGGCTTATTTTGATCCTAGGTAGCTTGGTTTTCCTCGAATGCTCTATTGCCCATGCATGTTTAGCTGTTTTCCCTTTCCACTGGTATGGATTTGTGTCGAGCTCAATCCATACTCGAGCCAAACCTATCTCGAGTCTAGATGCCTTTAGCACCCGTTAAACTCATGAGTTAGGTCTTATATGCCCATACGACATTGAGCATTTCAGTACGTATATAGTTGCACTGTCCATGTAGAAGTAAGGTCAGAAGCTCATCTCTGATCAATCTCGAGATCAAGCCCTGCACAGAGCTCGGCATGGACCCTAACGGTGAGATCTGGCCTGCACTGCGTCTGAGGCTGTACGTAGTGCTACACTACTACTACTCACTGGCTTGGCTTGTCTGCCAATCTCTGAGCTACGAACGCATCCATGCCAATTTTTGAGGAAAACGTCCATGCCAAATTGCCAGTTGCCAAGACGCGGCACAATCATTCTGGGATCAACAGCTTGCACCTGAAACTGAAACCAGCAACTCAAAACGCAATACTTTTTTCGCTTTGTGCTCCATTGAAGATATACGCTTTGTGCTCGCTCTACTTTTTTCGGTGTGCAAATAGGGGAGAAAGAGCCAGGCTAACAGTTGGATACTTGGATATGCATCTACACGGTGAGGCGGTATCATGATACGTTTCATTATTCATATGCTGATGAGTGATGGCGTGACGCCTAGACAAAATGGGCTCAGCAATTCAAGAAAACGATGTGTTGTCACGAAGGCTCAGGCCCTGTTTGAAAGTGAAGTTTTTTAAAAACCATTGTTTGCTAGCATAAGTTAGAAAACTATGGTGTAAAATGGAGTCTACAAAACTCTAAAAAAACCATGGTTTTGCCAAAACCTTGAATTTCAAAACAGGGGAGAAAGAGCCAGGCTAACAGTTGGATACTTGGATATGCATCTACACGGTGAGGCGGTATCATGATACGTTTCATTATTCATATGCTGATGAGTGATGGCGTGACGCCTATACAAAATGGGCTCAGCAATTCAAGAAAACGATATGTGTTGTCACGAAAGCTCAGGGTTCGTACGTAGATGTTAGGCACTGCACAACCATCGAGGAAACTTCCAGGGAAGGTTGTGATACGAGGTGCATGCCACAGTAAATCCATGTTTCGTTGCGCTGCAGCCAACCCTTTCACAGTCCGAACATAACAAAATACCTAACAAGGTTTGCCTAAGCGTGCCAACTACGTTCACAATCCGGTGCCAACTACGTTCACCACCACCAACACCAAGATCAAGTTCTTCTATTTAGCTTCAGCTTCTGACTCAGCTTCTGACGGTGCTTTTGATGGAGCTTCAGCTTCTGACTCAGTTTCTGACGGTGCTTTTGATGGAGCTTCAGCTTCTGATGGAGTTCCTGCTAGCTGCCTATACAACAAATAAATGTATATTGTCAGCTGAATTTCAAATATAAAGTAGTCGGCTATGCTATGGCCAGAAATTCATGGTGGATCCATCACATATCTTGTGATGCAGCCACACGTAAAAATGAAGGTTCTGTATGTTCGGTAATTATGGTATTCAATTTATCTTGGGCAAATTTGTTTTAGTATATTGTTTGCATAGCTGCAAATAGGATAATTCAAACAACACTGCAACAGTGTACTGTAATAGTAAGCAAACAATAAGTCAAAGGCAAGGTAACAGCTGAATGTTTACTTGTCCAGAGTTTCCATGGCAGCTTCCAGTTCTTTCACAGTAGCACCAATTACTTCGTTAGTCTTCTGACCTTCATGATAGAAGTGGAATGTTGGCTGCACAGGATTCAACAACAGTCAAATGTTTGCAATATAAATTATTGAAGTATCAAAACTCACAGCACGAATTAAAGATGGACAGTGAAAAAACATGTTCACATAAAACAATTAAACAAAAAATTATTCCACTAATCATGGCCGTATCATCCATAATCTTGCAAGCGCAATGAACGCATCTTACATGATATCACACAATATCTGATTAATGTCAAAATATAAATAAAATAATAATTATAACTATAATATTCAATGAAATTTGCACAGCAAAACGATAAATGAAATGCCACAAATTATAGCTTACTAATCACAGCTTACCACAGAGTATATTTTCAGTTCACTAAGTTTGCTTCCAACTCCATCCTGCAACAAAAAAAAAAACAGGACAAAAGGTGTCAGTCAATTAACAAGCGAGAGAATGGTTGTAAAGTTGAGAAAATATTTGACCATAGACGCAATGTTTAAACACATTTGAAACGCAGCACGCTTGGGTGCATTTAATTTTCTTACGTGGACAACAAAGCAGTAGGCATGGAACATATTGCTAAAAAAAGCAATTTACAGAGTTTACCAAAAAAGAGCAAAAAAAAATAATCTAAGTTGTTGAAGCAGTCCTGAATTGAAGGTTGGTATTTAATTTTAGCTTGATGGATAGCTCTGCTAGTTCCATAGCAATTCTAATTTGAATAATCTTCGACACTGCTAGTTCTGGCTCAACATTTTGAAAAAATGTTGTTTCTGATCTTCAGAATGCACCATGCCAAAAGAATGATAGTTTCCATAAAAAACTTTCTTTGGATGGAATTCCGTGGACTAGAAATTATATCCAGGAATCAAGCACCTTGGAGTTGAACTTTAGAGACTTGTCCCCACCGACTAGCTGTAAAAATCACATTTGAAGAAGTTTACTAAAAATGGTAGTACCGTATTCCTCATAGAGCATGCCAGTTACATATTCAAAAATGTTAACTGAAAATCACATCCAAAGAAATTTATTGAAAATTGTAATAGTGGATTCCTAATAGAGCACTTCAATTACTTAATCCTTTTTAGCAAAATCAGTTATATAGTTAATCAAACAGTGTATAACATACCCATTTTATAATTAACTACAAAACAGACAAGTAAAGTGACCTTATCTAACAGTCAATCATGAAATATTAATGGTTTTTTCATTAAAATATCCCATGCAGCTATGCGACATCTCATAAGTTACTATAACTCTGGCTGCTCCAAACAAATAGTATCCCATGCCCATTCCAAGAAATTAGTAACACTTCAACGTCACAGGCTCCAAGAAATTAGTAACACTTCAACGTCACAGGCTCAAAGCATGCTATAAAATCATGGAATGCCTTGTTTGACAGGAAATATTATGAAGTGTTCGCACTCATTACAACAGCATTCTTAAATTAGATGAACAAATGAACCAACTTCCAATCCAGTTAACATGTCAAGCCAAGCACCTACAATCCTATTTATGCCTACTGGATGACTACCAGAATATCCACATTAGCAATGGTAAAAAATCTAGTCAAATTTCCAGAGCAGCCTAGTTTGAAGTCTTGAAGCAACTTTCACAGTGATCCTATGAAAGAAAGATTGGTACTAACTTGATTTACTTTTCAAGTTGTATGGAAAAATTTTCCTCGATGCAAATTTGTCCTAAACTTCAATGTGCTAAAATGCTGAAAAAAGGCGATTGATCAATCTGGATGAGTGAATTTTGAGGATTTTCATCAAAGTAGGATTGGTTAACAACAGTCAACAACACATACATAACTGGCAATAAAGAGGCACGTGTAATTGATCAAGCATGTCATTTCAATCCAAAGAGCATGCAAATAACTGGCATGCTAGCACGTTATCAATCATCATATATATCTTATAGCAACCAAAAAAAGCCTGGATTCTCTATTTCACTCACTTACCAAGTCAATGTCAACTTTGTACATAGGTATCTTCGGATACTGGTTGCTCAGCTTATCTATCACAGGTGCAATCGCCTTGCCTACAACGCCAAACAACACAAACATAACATAATCTCGGCCATTCAAACAACAATCTTCGGGACGAGGAGTCGGCGCTTACATGGCCCGCACCACACCGCCGTGTAGTAGAACACAGCCGGGAGCTTCTTGTCTGCACAAGCAAACAGCCATCACATCATAGAGGCACACCAACGAGGTCGGAACGAAGGGGAGGGGGATCGGCGCCCGCACCTTGCACCATGGAGTAGAAGCTGTCGAAGCACTCCGTCGAGCGCACGACCACCATGCCGGAACCGCCTGCGAGAGCCAAGAAACGGTCGGGGTCCAGCTCCAAGCACAGCGCGAAATGGTCGGGCGGGCGGGGGAGAGATTGGGGGAGGGGAGAGGAGTAGTGTACCCGCGGACGAGGAGAAGAGGCGGGAGAGAGCGGGCAGCGAGGCCGCCGGCGTCGGGGAGGAGAAGGAAGGGAAGAGGAGAGCGGGGCTAGGGTTTGCTGGGGTGGGGAGGCGGCGAGCCGTGGAGGCGGCGGCGGCGGCGATCAGGGGGAACACGCGAGGGAGACGGCAGAGTCGAGCCATGGTGCTGTGTGCCCAGTGGAGTGGACCACTGGCAAAAGCAAAACCTACACGAAATTGCGAGTAGTGTGGGCCTTAGAAGATGGAGTCGAGGATGTATGGGCCGGAGACTACTTGAATGGGTTAGACCAAAACTATTTCGGGCCCATGTGATGTCCCTCTTAGGATTGGTCACTGATTCCCTTTTATAATTCCTTTGTAATTTGTTTTTACACTCATGCTATAAATGTTCGATCTGGGCGAGAGAAATACTAGTTGTAGATGTTGGTTCCATGTGTGGTATTGCATTGTAACAGTTTTTTCTTTGATTTTAACTTAATTAAAATTCTATTGTTCTAAAAAAATATTCCTTTTATTTTTTTAGGGAATCTCTAATAATTAAAGTTTGTTTAAAGATTGGAACGGAATAGGTGTAAAAAATGGTTGGTGCGTTGGACATCCTAGATGTGCATTACTGCGGATGATGGATGACTGGTTTAAAGGTTTTCCGTCACATGGTTTGTTTTTAAAGGTTTTCCATCACAAGGTTTGTTTTATAAACTATTTTGTGCAGTGACAGCACAAGCTGGTAATATTCATTAGTTGGCCACACGACCTAACACAATGATAAAATACTTGGTAAGGAAGAACCTGATGCAAGCAAGATTGAGCAGCAAGCAAGATCATGCAGGACCTACCAGACCATCCAACTTTGTTCCTAAAAAGGATCCTCCAAAAGAGAGATGGCAACAGAAGGGGAGTAGTTGCAAACTTGCAATGATGACTCACAGGGAAACAAAATCTAAAAAAGAATTTTGGGTATATGTGATTCGTGGTGGACTGGCTAGCACTTCTCTCTCCCAAAAAAAGAAGTGCTAGCACTCTCAATAGTTTATAATCACAGGAGAGAAAACAGTGCCTATGGCCCTATGCATGTAGTTCTTTTGTAGTCTACATTAGCAAATATGCTATAACAATAGTGTAATTTAGATCTAACCGTTCACTCAGAGAGCCTGCTATCATTATAGTATGAATACAAATCAGTCTAAGGTGCTAGGTCGAGAAGAATGAACAAATGTTTTTGTGCACTGCAAATTTTCCTCTGCATATGCTCTTGTTACTACGGGTGAGTTTGGTTCGCCGCCCGCGCTCGTCAACGCCAGCGTCGGCGCGCCATGGGATTCGGCGGCCGTTTGGTGCACAGCCCGCGCGCGCCTCGCCCTCCCCCTCGCCATCGCACAGCGCGCCGCCACACAGTACACACGAGCGCGAGCGTTGGCGTGGGCGAGCAAATTGCTCGCCAATGCTCGCGCGGGCGAGCCGTGACTGAGGGTGCACCAAGGGTTGGCACGGCAAGCACCGGCTGCCAACCAAACACGCCCTACGCCCACGTGCCATATATCGTTATATGTAGTTAAGGATGTTAATTTGAGCTATCAAGCATACCATGGCCTCGCGCGATTCGGCGTTACGTGGCGTAGCGTAGCGTGCGGTTTTGAATTTTCACCGCTGCACGCGCCGGCGCAACGCTACGCTACGCCTGCGCACGCCAAAACGCACACGCCCTATGTTTGATTAGATAAAAGAACACCCTATTGGTTGTCAGTTCATATGAATTCCCATGTCATATGACCAGATTAATCATTCTTCTCTTAAATGAGCAGAGCATATGCTGCAGTTCAGATTCTCTCTCGGTAATCAGACCAATTGTACTACGACAAGGAAATTTTCATTACCTAGAGGCTAGAGTGCCCTCTCGAACACTCTACTGGACGGCCCTTCTTGTTGCTCCGTCGTTTCTTCACCTTGCTTCAGAAATGGGCATGGTGCCTATGAACAGATTTCTTTTGTAGCAAGCACATCGACATACACCCACGCACCTAACATCCCACAGGGTAGGTGACCAAAGTAGTCAGAATCTATGAAAAGAACGAGATAGTGGTTCGGTTGTGGCTAGAGAGTGCCTGCATCTTACACGGACTCTCAAGAAAAGAACTGCATGACAATCCACAGCGTCATGGGCAGAGATGCAAGAAGTCTCCGCCTCAAAGGTCAAGACCGTCCCTGTTTGAGTATTTCTCGAGGCTATTTATTTAAAGTACATGTGCAGAATAAATAGAGAGCATTCCTTGTTCGCCCCAAATTAGCCTATTACATTGGGGCCTGATCTACTGTACTCCCTCCCAACCCCATGGGGGTGAGAGCATTATTACATGGGGTTGAGAGCATTATTGACCGTGTATTGTCCATCGTATGGCTAACGTGAATCTCCGTAAGATGATATAACACACGCTCGCCGACACACGCTGCCGTGCGTCCTCTACCGCCGCCGCCACGCGCTCGCCGACGCACACCGTTGCACGTGTCCCCGACTACCGCCGACACCGCACGCTTGTCAACGCCAGCCGCCACGCATCCCCTGGCGGCCGTAGCCGCGCACTTGTCGCCCGTCGCCTCCATGTGTCCCCAGCAAGCACCACCATGTGTCCCCTGCCAGCACCGTCACTGCGCGTCCCCTCGGCGGCCGCGGTCGCGCACTCGTCACGCGGCACGACCATGCGTCCCCAGCCACCACCACCGCGACGCGTTCCATGGTGGTCACGACCGCGCGCTCGTCGCCCGGCGCTGCCATGCGTCCCCAACCAACGGAAACGAAAAAAATCAACGGGGGAGTAAAAGGAAGTGGGGTCTCAATCCCTTAGGGGTTGAGATCTCATAGATATCATTGGATCAGATTAGATCAATGGTTAAAAACAATTGTGGTGTGTGTTAAAAAAGTCCACATTACATAATCTGCCATTAAAAAATTTGAACTTCACTATTTGCCCTTATTCCGTCAGCTCCATTAGATTCAACCGTTTGCTCCACTAATAGCCAAAATACCTCTTTCATAATTTACAAATTTAGAACTTTGAAACATTTCATCTTCCACATTTTAACTCCAAACTGAGTATTTCAAAATTTTGAATTTATGTAAAATCATATACTACTTGTTCTTCAAATTGCTTGATTTTCTATATTTTTTACTTTTTAATCTATTTTTCATGAGGCGTGACACGCACTATTATTTTTTAAAAGAATAAATACCAAACTTTTTTTAAAAAATAATAAACATGGTTTTCTTAATCCACAAATTTTTTATTTTTTGTGAATTTTCTTCTTCTTTTTTTAAAAGAAGTTCTATTTTGTAACATATTAAAAGGAAAGGGCAAAGAGGATATTTTATATCCAATTCAATGGCGAAGAAATGGCACATTGACCGAATGGAAAAATAAGGAAGAAAGTAGACATAACAAGGGCGGATAGCAAAGTTTGAAAAAATTGATGATAGACTATGGAATAAGTTAACTTTTGGAGGAAAATAAAAAATTATGTTGAATAATTATGTGGAGATGACCTCCTATATGAAAGGTTAAATATGAATCATATTGCCACCGTATGTTGCTGTTTGCCCTGAAAAGTGGTCAACTTTTATACTGTAAAATTGCGCATTTAGTTAACCCATTTTTTGAGAATTCTAGAAGAGATATCCAGCTCTAAGTTGACCAGTGATCGAAATGATCCATCTTTTGACCCCATGACTCATGAGTGACACCCCCACTGTTGGAACTCGGAACTATTCAGCACAGACAAGATGATGGTCATAAGGAATGCTTCCATTCCAAGGCCATTTTTTCAATCACGGACCACCGGTAGACAACGCCTTTGCCGGCTGGCTATCTCCATTTGCAAACCCAAGAGTTTAGACAACGAGCAAGCCAAATTTTTCAAGTACAAATTGGTAGTACTACGTACTGCAAGATCTTTGCTGGTGTACTACTTGCTTACCATAGGTGATAGGTCCAAAAATATCATCTTTCGTTTGCGTCAATCTATGGAGCTGGCCGTTTGGTGACCTGTTTGGTTCACTCGTCTTTGTTATGAACAGTTACCAGGCAACTGAAGCTAGCTTTAGAAAAGCCGGAAAAGAGCTCACCAGCCTTTCTGCCTTTGGTAGACAGGCATGATCAGCAAACACCAATACCATCCCTGAAAATGAACCTTGGTGGATTCACCGTTATGCTATTACGCACTGTTCTTGTAGAAGAATTGAAGTACTTCTTTTCAGGAATAATTTGGCTGATTTCAGGGCACTAATACCTTTTCTGAATTACTACACTAGGTATCAAGCATCAATGTAGTCAATTTAGCTGCTTCCGCACTGTTTACCTGACCTTTTTAAGGAATATATAGGGGAGCTCTCGAATGAATGAAAGTTTTAGAGGATATAGTGCAAAGTGTGAAGGAATTTTATAAGATGAAGAAAATCTTTTAGATAATGTGATAAATAGTGTTATAGAGGATGATATTAGAGCAATTGCTAGGATGCTTTAACATTGGCATCGCGATTTCACGGTATAGCATTGCTTGCTAGTTGCTAGCTGCTGACTCAAGAACAAGAGAGCAGATAAACTAGAATATTATGCTAGAGAAATACAGTAAGGGAGCCATCACAATCAAAAGAAGTGATAAGTAGTGTATGCACTTCATCGCCTACTGGTAGAAACTTGCCTTAAAATCGGAAAGGGATGGTTGATGAATGATGATATGTGATTAATTCATGTAATGCAGTATTATTGTACTACTATTAGATACTCCAGAACTTTAATTAATTTGGTGCGCATCCTGGTGCAAGCCCACAGGAGGGATTTCAGGATTTGTTGTACTAGTGTGAACCAGTGACCAGTGTGATGTACTGATCTGGTGGCCATCCCGGCTCATTGGCTGCGTTACATATTGATTTTGCTCGGCTGATTGCTTCCTAATATATCTGAACTTTGGAATCCAACCAGGAGAATTATATGCCACTACTCCCTTCGTTCCAAAATATAAGGCGTATTTTGACCCCACAAAAAATTTTAAAGGTACAATTTGACTGTTAGATTCCTCTATTATATATTATGAATTGTTACAATATAATATTATATCGCACTTTGAAATATGAACAATTTGGTACAACTTTGGTATACTAAAGATGCATATTATTTTATTTATTTATGGTCAAAATTTACTAAGTTTGACTTTTCTCAGATCAAAATACACTTTATATTTTGGAACAGAGGGAGTACTGTTTTATCCATTGGTATACTATATTATACTGCTGAGACCGACCAGGTGCAGTATAAAAGGATAGCAAGTGATCTAGCTCGTTGAATAGAGAAGAATGGGTCACTCATAAGGTACCGCAAGCATGTACGGAGTGGTTTGACTGAAGCATAGAGTGTAATCTTAGTTGAACTAAAAAGCTAAATGCTTTGCTTCTTTTTTTTAGTATAGTTTTTTATCACGAAGACAATTATATTTTTTTTAAAAAATAACATAAATGAAGAGATCGGTTTGTTTAAAAAAAATCTCTTGAAATTCAGCTCGCAAACTTAATATTAATTCAGCTCGGTCACTCCAAACAAGACACGGGGGGCATAAGCAGCCTTTCAATTCATCGAGACCGCGACTTGCACGGAGCGTTCATCTCTTGAGGCTTCCAAGTCAGTAACCACCCAAGGTTATGCCAATTCTCAAATGGCAAACACGCAGCTCATTCGTCAGGCTAATCAGGCAGGCAAAAGCTGGGCTGCATCTCTCTCATCAGTGATGGGTTAATCACTTGACCAGGCATGCAATGCAGGCACGCACCCAGCGGGAGGCAAAAAAAAGCTGGGCTCTCTCACCGATCGTCGTGCGTGCTGACCAGGTTGCGGCGCGCGCGGCGAGTGGGGCGCAGCGCGGACTGCATTGGGCGAAGGCTGCGTGCCCCCTGGTCTTGCCGGCCGCGCTTCCTGCATTTGCTGCACTGGGCGAATCATCAGCCTCATCCATCGTAGGCAAAACTGCAGATTGCGTCGGATAAGGATTAGAAACGAGGAATGGTAACGAATACGGATACAGATCGGATATCTAGATATTAAAAGTAAGGAATGATGGACTTAAAGTTGCTGAAAATCTTAATCTAAAGAAGCTAGGACCTCTCAAACCGGCCCTCGCGTCCTCGTTGAGGTGACTCGAGGGCATTTAAAGCGACGCACATGCCTTCCCAGCCCCCTTCCCCTCAAACCCTAGCCCACCCCCCCCCCCTCTCTCCTTCCCTTCCATCCCCTCCCTTCGCCTCCTCCCACTGCAGCTTTTGGAGCCTCTCTCCCTTCTTCTCCAGGGGGCGTTTGAGGTGGTGGCGGGCGGGCAAATCCGGCGGTGGACTGGCTACTCCGACGATGGCTCCTCGCTCTGCGGCAGTGGCAGCGACTCCTCCGTGCGCGGGTCTCGGACACCATGGTCGACTTCAAGCACCGCAGTGGTGGGTTTCAGCATCTTCGTCGGGCTCGTCGTCGTGCAGCATTCCGTCGTTGGAGCCCGGCGGTCGGCTACTGCAGCGGCACAGCTTCCTCCCTCTTTCCCTGGCTCCATCCTTGGGGCATGTTGGCTGGAGCTGTCGGCGAGAGCCTCGAATCTAGTGTTCCCTTAGGTGCCGACATGGTCGGAGCTGGTGAGCTTCAGAGGCTTGCCCCGGCATCTTGGTGGCCGTCGCGGTTGGCTTCCTACGGTCATTCGACATTGCGGCCACCGATTCCAGCGTCGCCTTGGATGGGCAGTGCATCGGCAGCTCCCCACCGCCTTGGTGGCCACTAGTCATCGCTCTCGTGACGGAGGGGGAGGTCGTATAACTTCGTATAATGTATGCTATACGAAGTTATTACGGATCAATTGAGCACCTGAGACATATCAAAACCATTCTCCATGGCATCCCCCTTAATAGTACGGCAATCCTTAGACTCAAATGAAAGCAAGATAGTACAAGTCTAGGAATAGCACTTTCCGTCTTCTTTTCTTGATGCCGTCGCAAACTTGAAGCAATGTGCATAATGACCTTCACCAAATGATTGATGACGTCTTCACCTTGCCAACCTTGACTTGGTTCACCTCATGAGACTTTTGTCTTATCGACTTTGACTTGATTATCCCCCGACGATCTCCACGTCAAATCGATCTCGACTTGTTCCTCAACTCTTGGTGACACCGTCGTCTTGTTGACTACGGCTTAGCCGTCATCCTCTTGACATACCTTAGTCATCACACACATGCACGGGACCTAATTCTTTCCAAATCACTCATTTAATCCATTAGTCCCGAAAGCTCAATACATATGAATAAGGTTATGTTCGTGAGCAATTAAGCGCGTCAAGTGTTTCTTACAAGGAGACACAATATGAATAAAAACACTTGACACAATATTAATAAAAACGCTTGACACAATATTATTTATGAAGTACATCATGACATATAAAACTAATCTATATGCACTAGAGAGGTGATTGCCAACATGATGAAACAATTAAATCATGGCAAAGAACACAATCTTCACTTAAATGAAGCACATGAAAGGATATACAAGAATTGTATATGTGCGAACAACATTTAGAGCAAGAGTGAAGATGTGGACTAAACTATATTAAACTTCACTAAGTGAGGTGCATGAGAATATATACAAACAAGGCATGCATGCACCAATTCTATTTATAACAATATGAAGTTTAATTCTATATAAGATATAGAGCACTTGCACATGAAAAATGCAATAACAAATGTAGAACAAGGATACCGAGATTGCATATCTCAATTAGTCATCCATCCTATTTGCATATATGGGACTAAGAAAAATCTACAATCAAGTGTTAGCCTCAACATAAAACATGAGCATACCTTTCTAAGATGGTGAGTTTGTCCACTTATTATATTTGATTCTCCTCTAAATAGATGAGACTAATGTTCAACTTGGCAATAAACACGTTAGTCTCATAGCAATATAATCAATCACTAATTAAACATTATCATTAAGTGTGTTTGTCATTAATCACCAAAATCACACAAAGTGTACATTGAACTTACAATCCCCTCTAAAACACTATTGGCATCACCTGTATCCATTTATCTAAAATTCCTTCGCAATCACACCACACTCTAAAATATTCCTTCACTCTAACATCCCCACTATATTTGCCACAATACTATAGAGGGTCTGTTGGAGATACTATAACGACAACGTCCACGACTCGCCGCAAAGCAAAGCCTGGGAGTAGGTCCCCACGAGGGCCATCACCTCACATAGCGCAATGAGGAGCGTACAATGACATCGATCGAGGCACATGCTCGCTGACAGCTCATCTCTTATGCGCCCCTCTAAGAGCATCTCTAATGGTGTAGCTAATCACTAGCTATAAAAAGTGTACATGTCATCTATATCTAGCATATAGACAATCTCTCAATGGCTAGCTATAACATTATCTACAGATTAAATGTGGTCCCATATGTAATAGATAGTACTCCCTCTGTCCTACAAAGAGTGCATTTTTAGTGTTCAAAAATTGTCTCACAAAGAGTGCATGTTTAGACGTGGGACCCATCAAAGAAGAGGCAGCCCATTAACTCCCCCACTCCCATCTCTCTCTATATCCGTTCCCCACCAAAGAAGACGCATGCACATTTAATTATTTTGGGAACCAAAGCAGCAGCACGCTTGTGCATGTAATTAATTAGGGACAGATTAGTCATTTTCCTTTCACACTAATCTGTCTGAAAAAAACCATAAATGCATTCTTTGTAGGACAGAGGGAGTAAGTGCTTTGGAATCAGTTATAGCCTGGCTGTAAGATAGTAGCTAGCACACTTCTCTTCTTTCCTCCACATAAGTAAAAGGCTGAGTCGGAGATGCTCTGACATGCATGTCGTGTTTCGCCGTCTATATTCCCCATTTGGAGCTAGATTGCGCCAAACGACTAGCTAGCTAATTGCATGCGCAGCTTACTTCTCACTCGGGTTTGTATATATGACGAATCGTATGATGATGCTCATGAGTGTGTAGCTACTAGCTATATATCCAACCAACCCGGAGAAAATACTATAGGAGCCACCTGCTCTACGCAGCGCGAAAGCAAGCGCATGCGTCTGGCTAGCTAGTCGTGCGTTAGCTGCAGCGTGGAGCGAGTTGCAATCGATCGAGTAGGTTGTTCAAACGAATATTAGAAAGCTATCGTTAGGCTTCAATTCGGGCTTTCTTCTGGAGCTAGCAACGACCGAGGCACGTTTTGCCGCTGACAGCTACACATCGAAACTAGTCGTGATCGTATTCGTACGGCAAGATGTATTTGGAACCTGAATTATTTTAGATGGTTGATGTAGTTTGATTCAAGGATTTTAGTTGATCCTACCCTATATGTTATCAAAGAAAAGTCATGAATCCATTTATTTTTTTTATTATGGGACTGACTTCTATCAGGCAACTGAGTCTTATTTATCTCTCAATCGATTTTCAGAGCCGTTGATCAAACACCTCCATGGGGCACATAAAAGATCCAGCGAATATCCACTTATGTGACAAAATTGATTGAGAGATAAATAAGACTCAGTCGTCTGATAACTAGCAAAGGCTTTTTATTAATAAGCAAAGCAAAGGCTTTTTATTAATACATGCATGAGAAGTCACTCGATCATTCACGTCCCATCCACCACGAAAAATCAATTAAGGTATGTTTCTTAATTACGTGAGTGCGTTCAATCCTATCCATTGGCATGAGCCTGATCCAAGGGCCTTCATTATCTTCGTTCGATAGTCTCGAATCAACTCAATGATTTTTTTTTGCCAAAGCAACATATGAAGTATTCGTATTGGATCAAAATTAATGTAAAAAAAGTTTCCACTGGTACTTGTAAACATGAATTAATATAGAAACATTCCAAAATATTGAAAATTAAAAAGGATGAAATTATGAAATATCATGTTGGAATTTATTTTAAAATTTTTATACCAGTACTCTGTACGTATGAACTAAACAAGACCTCAACTATCGAGAAAGTCCGAAAAAATCTTTAAACTATGATTTGGTCTATTTTACATACCTGAACTTTCAATACCAGCTCAAAACCCATCACAACCTGGTTTAGTTAAGTGTTGTGCTGACGTAGTGGCGCCACGTGACAGCCAAGTCAGCAAAACCAGTACTATATGGTGCCACGTCAGCAAAACCGCTGAACAAAACAGGGTTGTGATGGTTTTTGAGCCGGTATTGAAAGTTTGGGTATGTAAAACAGACCAAATCATAGTTTAGGTGGTTTTTCGGATTTTCACGATAATTGAGGTATATTGTAAGATGGACTTATTCCTATATATATTTTAATGTGCAAACTTTCATGCTTGCTACGAGTTGGTTGTTTGTAATTCATGGCAAGGTGATTTAAAACTGTGGTAGGAGATTTGAAAAGTGACATATTGTATTGGTTAACCGCATATATCCTTAATACATTCAATGATGGAGATAAATTTATAGATCTAACCCCTTGAGGGGTAGTTTAGCGTATCCTAAAACAACTATGAAAAAAACCCTCTTTTGATACTTAACTTTGTCCTTTGTTTTGTCTCTCTCTAAAAATTTAAATCGGGCAAACTCGATCCTTGGTTTACAAATACGTATATAAAATGGTTTCTCTCGACCACTCAGAAAGGACGATTTTATATAATTATTAGCGAAAACCGCCACATAAATTGTCATGTAAACTAAAACCGCCACGCGAACTTATATTTTAATCTATATTCTATTGCTACAATCTGCTTGTATAGGCCTTGTTTGTTTCAGCTTAAAGTTGTTGAAGATTTTAATCCGAAAAAGTTGTGACTCCTTGAAAGACGTATTAAAGAGTTCAAAATATTGTGAAAAAAATATATTACACGAACTGTAAGAAAAACTATTTAAAACCACAACAAAAATAGCTACAAAGTATTATATCATTCGGATTATACAAAAAACAACAAAATTTAATTTATTTTAATTTAATTTAAGCTGAAACAAACGAGACCGAAGACCAAAACAAAGCACCGGCGAGTTTCGGATGAGAAGAGGGTTTCTTCACAGTTATTTCTCGGTGGAAATCACTTGTGTCTTCGTGGTTTGTATTCTCTTCTCCCCCTCTTCTTCTTCCCACCTTTCACTGCGCGAGGGACCTGTACTCGGATCGCCCAATCGCACCAGGCTTAGTCCGGAAAGATTGCACGGCCTGAGCCCCCGTAGGCTCGGCCGCCACTCGAGCTGCTGAGAAGGGTCGTCGTTGGGCCACACTCCGACTACAAATTCGTCTGCCGGTCCGTGGACCCGCGGCTCTTCAGGATCGCGATTCCCAGACACCAACAGACATATTGTGTTGGTTAACAGCATATCCTTAATACATTCAATGATGGAGATAAATTTATAGGTCTAACCCCTTGAGGGGGTAGTTTAGTGTATCCTAAAACAACTATGAAAAAAAACCCTCTTTTGATACTTAAACTTTGTCCTTTGTTTTATCTCTCTCTAAAAATTTAAATCGGGCAAACTCGATCCTCGGTTTACAAATATGTATATAAAATGGTCTCTCTCGACCACTCAGAAAGGACGGTTTTACATAATTATTAGCGAAAACCGCCACATAAATTGTCATGTAAACTAAAACCGCCACGTGAACTTATATTTTAATCTCTATTATATTGCTACAATCTGCATTTATAGGCCTTGTTTGTTTTAGCTTAAAGTTGCTGAAGATTTTAATATGAAAAAGTTGTGACTCCTTGAAAGACGTATTAAAGTGTTCAAAATATTATGAAAAAATTATTACACGAACTCTAAGAAAAACTATTTAAAACCACAACAAAAATAGCTACAAAGTATTACATCATTGGATATCCTACATCATTCGGCCTATACAAAAACAACAAATTTTAATCTATCTACTATCTATATAAAGCAGAGTTAAACGGAGCCACCACATTAATCCTAAAATCCTAGAAATTCCCACGATAATCGAAAAATAGTAGAAATTCTCACGTTAATAATAGAAAAAGAAAAAATCTACATCATTGAATATGGATATTTAAATCTAACGGTCAATATTAACCTTTAAAACAAACTACTAAAGCTGATCTATATATTAGAGATAAACTCTAAATCTAATCTGATATATTATCTATATCTTAACACAAATCTAGCCGCACAAATGCATGGGTCACCTTGCTCGTTTAATTTAATTTAAACTGAAACAAACAAGGCCGTAGACCAAAACAAAAAAACCGGCGGGTTTCTGATGAGAAGAGGGTTATTTCTCGGTGGAAAGCTACAGTGTCTCCCTGGTTTCACAGCAGCATGAGGACGAGATTAAAGTGGCCGGTCATATGTGCCACACACCCAGAGTCCAGAGACGGACGAGACGGACGGGCCATTGCCAACGTCGGGAGGGGCCTGTATGCATCATGCATGTGTACATCGGGTTGCCGTGTTGCGTGAAGTGATGCTTCGAGGTCCATGTTTGAAAGCCAAACCAAAGCAACCAACTCCTATCGTCTATCGATCCGCTTCCTTCACGGTTCACGCCTTCCTCTCCAGCTTCCAGCACCGGTCCCGCCGTTCTCCTATCTGAGCAATTAATTAATGCATTTTTATACACGCATTAGGCGGGCAATTAATCCGTTGATTAAAGCAGATCCCAGGTGGTGATGATATATTGATATGACGTTGGAGGCGCTTAATTTGCGAGGGAAATGTTTAGTGGTAGCACGGACCACGTGATCCGCGTGGTGACTGCGCGCCCGATCGAGCACGTGCCCATCAGCTCGCCGGTTTGGATCCAAGGCACGCGGGTTTCAGACGCAGCTAGTCACGGAAGTTGTAGGCGGAAGAAGATTCCAAATAGATTATGGAGGCCATGCTATGGCGTTGCCTAGCTACTACTAGCTTGCATTTGACTCCCTTTTAATTTTGTTTTGACCGGTGAGTACTTAGCTTCAAATTAAGGGGTAATTTGGACTAACATGTGCATATAGTCCTTGCTACCTTAAGATATCTTCAATCAGGACCGTCTACAATACTATATGTCATGCACGTTGTCGTTATAGCATCTCCAACAGAGGTAATTTAATTTGTAGTACTACTTAATTTAACGATTGTTATTTAACGATATCTTCCAAAAAAATAAATGCACAGAGATAAAATTATATATTTTCTTCCTATCTTCTAGCATAGGCATGCACCGTCGTCTTCCTCGTTGCCAATTGGCTGCACCGTTCGCGTCATCGCCGCCATGAGATCATGCTTGTTCGGTCGCAAGCCCATGCTATATAGCGCCACAGGCCACAGCCGCAAGCCCGAGCAAGTGTCGATCGCCATCGTGAGCCCGCACATCCACGCCACCGCCGTTGAGAGCTCATGCACACTCGCCACCGTGAGCCCGCGCGTTCGCCCTACTGCCGTTGTGACCCGTGCACGGGGGCGGACACAACAAAAAATGATAGGAGGTTCAAGTCTGAAGTTCAGTATCTTCTTCCCTTCTATGTTATACTAAAATTAAAGGTGAGTTTAAGGTGGAATTCTGTTGTTATAAACAGCGTATATGGGGCTAAAACCCCCTAACTCGGTGCTAGATTCATCTCTATCCGTGCACATTTGTCGCCGTGAGCGTGCGCGTTTCCGCCGCCGCCGCAAGCCTACGCGTCCTTAGCAAGATCGGCTCAGCCAACGGATTTGGCCCTCTAGTTTTTTCTATTTCAGACATAGATTCGGCCCTCTGCGTCGATTTTCGTTATGCCCCTTTCCCCCCTCCCGAGTTTGCTCAACCTCAACCTTAATCTGCGGTCCATCGCCATTCTTAGTGTGTACTCACTACAGGAAACGAACTCTACGTGGGCGGCTAGAAAACTTAGTGTCGGCGGCCAGGAAGCCGCCGACCAACCAATATCGGCGGCCAAATCCCAGGCGCCGACACAGACAGAGTAATATCGGCGGCCCAATAGTGGCCGCCGACAAATCTCAGCCCCCTCCCGCCCCCCGGATGAAAATTCAAATTTGGAGCCCGCCAATTGGTCTATGTCGGCGGCCAAATCAAAGCCCCCGATATCTCCCCCTCCCTCAGACGAAAGAATAACGGGGTGAACGGGACGACGTTAAAGCGGTCCCACGCGTCCGTCAGGCGACGTCGCTACCATGTGGGGCCAGCAGCTTAGCTGCGAGGGAGCTATAGACGCCCTCTGTGTCGGCAACCAGTTATTGGGCCGCCGACACTGACGGCTCGATGTCGGCGGCCCCATCCCTAGCCGCCGACACAGCCCCTCCTCATCTCAAGGCCGCCTTCCCTCCGGCCCTACCTCGGACCCATGGGGTCTAGGCTAGGTGCCAAATGACTTCCTAAGTCATGCAATGAGCATGAGGGCTCATTGGACCGAGGAGTGCCAGAGGGGCCTGGGAGCTCACCAGGAAGGAGCTATGTCGGCGGCCTTTCAATTGGTCGCCGATATAGCTTTAGACACGTGTCGCATTCTCGCTCATGATATGGACCCCACAAGTCAGAGCGCCGTGACAGGATCGGGCCGTTTGCCAAAGGCTATGTTGGCGGCTAAAAAGGCCGTTGACATAGACCAACCGCACGGGAGCCCTTCCCCAGGTTTCAGATTTGTCGGCGGGGCCGCCGATAAAATTCAGCTGTGTCGGCCAAGCAGGGTCGGCAACCTTTTGTCGGCGGCTAGCGGCTTTAGCTGCCGACACTGCTGCTGATTTCTGTAGTGACTAGCTCGATTCACCCAAAACCTAGCCTAGTCATTGATTAATTACCACAACCCGATGTCGTGGATTACCACCATTGGTCGTGGATGAATTGATTAATTATGGTGGTAATATATTAGTGGAATGACAAGAACATATATAGTATTTGATCGTCAACTTCTTACTGTCAATGAATTTACGTTAAACATCATGGCGACCTATGCTTGCGGATGATACAAGTTACCGGCATGCATTTATCTTAATCATGGAGGCAGAGAAATTTCCCATACGATGTCCAAGCATGCATTTATCTTAATCATGTAGGATGTAGCACTCTGCTTAATCATGCAGCACTCTACCATACTACCGTTGTGTTAATAATAGTTGTTTTGTTCGAGTGAATTAGCTTATACTACATCCGATCACAAAAATGACTTTTGTACACGCCTTTGACCATTCGTCTTATTAAAAAATTTAGTTCAAATATGTAAAAATATAAGTCATACTTAAAATACATTTAATAATAAACCAAATCATAACAAAATAAATAATATTTATATAACTTTTTTGAATAATACGAATGGTCAAAGGCGTGTCCAAAAATCAACGGTGACTTCTTTTTATGACCGGAGGGAGTACATCGTCTTTTCCTATTGTGCTGCATAATTTCTTGAATTTTCTGTTACGGTTATCATCTCAAAGGGTTGTCTTTATGATGAACAAAAAGAATTTATGCATATGATAAGATAGAATGTTCTTTTCAAGCAGTGTGATGCCATTTCAAACTATAGCTAGAAAGAAAAATACCCTTCATGTACAAACATGATCGCCTCCCTTAATTTGCTGTTATTATGTGGCTTCTGTCAGTTATCTATCACCAAAAATGGAAGACACTAAAACGGTATACCTCTATGGTTTTAATCCAGTCAGCTGGTGCTGTCATTCTTATCACTTTTTGCTCCCATGCCAAATGTAACATCCACTACATTACCTGCATTTTATAACTTCTTATTAGTTCATCTTGATGTGATTTCAGGTTTCTGGCACAAGATCTGACCATCCACCACACACACATCTATTAGTAGTTGTTGAAGATCGATGTGAATATAGTGTGGGCATCAGCAGTCGTGTCAAATGAGTATTATATTGTTTTTAGATAGATCACTGATAAATTACGTGAATTCAAAATTCATGTTTGTCAAATAATACTGAATTTGCTCTGTTAGCCTCAAAGAAATATTATTGATCGGTGACATTTGGCTCACTGCAAGTGTGCTTTTGTATTGGTTGTAATTACCATATTATCATGTCTCATGCATGCCATCTTTATTTACAAGTGACTTCATAGTTTATGGCCATTTTATATTAATGATAAACATGACATTACAACAGTGCAGCAACTGCCGCACAGTGGTCACCACTCGCGTAACCAATGCTGGTCATGGCTCTAGAGCGCTAACCTAATACTTCTACCTGGGGAAATCAAGCTGGTTATGTTTGGTTTAGCTCAACTTCTCCATGGACATCATCAGTCACAATTCACAACTACCCTCCCAATTCACATCGAGACCATGGTCAAGTTTTCTTTAAGCTTATGGCCTTGGTGCCAGTTGAAATTAAACCGAAAAATAATTGTGAGGTTAATCTCTTGTTCTTATCCCCAGCACTACCAGAAGCTAGGCACGTTGTTTTTAAATTTTTAACCTTAAAAATGATGTCGCACGCATTTTCACAGCTAATTTGTATCAATCTTTAGGTATGGACTCTTTTTTTAATATCCTATATTATATGCACTTTATTGTTAGTTTTTATTGGGACATATATAAAGTTATGAACTATTCCTTTTTAAATTTGACATGCACTTTTATTTATATAATTTTAATTTTAATTTTAGATATATTTTTTTCAAGCTAATATTGAATCTCTCTTTTAATTTGACATGGACTTTTTATTTGTATTATTTTTATTACGAATCAGTGTAATTTTAGTTTTGAATTGTAGGTAACCTGAACTCTTTCTTTTAAGTTGATATGAACTCTAATTTTTATTATTTTATTTCAGACTTATCAATTTTCATTTTTTTTAGTTGATATGAACCCTATTTTTAATCTAGATTTAAAAATGGACTCTTATTTCTATTATGTTTATCCTAATTTTTTTGTTATACTTGATACGAATTCTTTCTCTTTATGCGGTTAGTGATAATTTGGACACACTGTAATCGATGGTATATAGTATTATAGAGGGCATGCAACAACCCTTCTATTTCTGTTACAGTATTATAGATGGCCTGCTACGAATGCTCTAAGATCGACGATGATCTCACATATTAATTGAAAATTTTTTACAAAACAAACTACTGTCATATGAGACCTTAATGATAGTTGATAGCATTACGGCCAAGATTAATCAAAGAAATTCTCACATAAATCAAGAAAAAAAAGATCTATGCCGTTGATTTTGTGGGGCCGGATTATAACGGCTTAGATTAAAAGAAGAATATTAAAAATTTGGATTAAATACTAAAGATGATATAATATATTAGAGATAAACTCTAAATCCAATCTAATATGTTAGAGATAGATTATGAGTTAGAGATAAACACTATATACCAAAACAAATCTAGCCGCGCAAACGCGCGGGCCACCAAGCTCGTTTCTATTATGTTTATCCTAATTTTTTTTTGTTATACTTGATATGAATTCTTTCTCTTTATCCGGTTAGTTATAATTTGGACACACTATAATCGATTGTATATAGTATATTATAGAGGGCATTCAACAACCCTTCTATATTTGCTACAGTATTATAGATGGCCTGCTACGGATGCTCTAAGATCGACGATGATCTCACATATTAACTGAAATTTTTTTACAAAACAAACTACTGTCATGCGAGACCTTAATGATAGCATTACATAAGCACGTAGAACATGTCCATTGGTACCTTCCTCTTCTCTATTTTACTTGACCCGCTCTTGCGCAGCTGATATGTTGACTTCCACGGCACGTTGGTGGCATCAGCATTAGGCGATCACGTGGAAGTGTTTAACCAAGTCGAAGGTGGATCGCAAGCCATGGAGACAACTTGAAAGTCAAAAAATGGAACAGATCAAATGCCAAATGTCAAATTTGCCACTCCCAGCTAAAAGAGCCCCAAAAATCCACAACATTTTCTACAAAGCCCCCTCGATCTAGTATACAATTGTAGTTTGCCCCCTCCTAGAGTCTAGTCCCAGTTCACCTCTGCTTCCCCGTCCGTTTATAACGTACCCCACCTCCTCGCCTTCCTTTCGTCTTCTTTCTCTCCCACCTCGTCTCGCTCGCCCCCATCCCTTCCCCTGGCGGCCATGGCCCACCTGCAGCTCTCGGCGGTCGCCGGCCGGCCGCCGGCGGCAGGCGGCGGCGTGGACGAGATGGAGGACGTGGCGCTTCTGGACTCCTACGATGAGGAGATGGGGGAGGCGGCGGCGGCGGCAGGCGGCGGGGAGGAGGAGGAGGAGGCGCACGTGCGGGTCACGGGCATGACGTGCTCCGCATGCACCAGCGCCGTCGAGGCCGCCGTGTCCGCCCGCCGCGGCGTGAGGCGCGTCGCCGTATCGCTGCTCCAGAACCGCGCCCACGTCGTCTTCGACCCCGCGCTCGCCAAGGTGATGCGGCGTGGCGTGGCGTGATGCGATGTGATCCTTGCGTGTTTGCTCCCGCGTAGCCAATGTTTGTGCATCTCCGGAGCAATTGGGAACTCGCCGATGCATATTGGGTGGTGATTTTTTTTCTTTGGATTTTTTTGGGAAAAATTTTTTGGGGTCAAACTATTTCGTTTGTGTTGGTTTGGCTGGGCCAAAATAGCCAAACGGACCGCACCTTTTGTGTTTTTTTTTGAAGATGCTGGGCGAGTGGTTTGGTGCATTTGCATTTATTTCATGGGATTTCAGTAAATTGTGTGTGTATAAGCTTACAAATTTTGGATTTACTTCGTGATCGTGGGCTCGTGGCATTGCGGGCTTGACGCGTTGGGACTAAACCATTTCAGTATATTTCGAGTTGATCGTTGAAATGTAGTCTAGTAAATGTGAAACTGTAATCACTGGTCAGTCCATTGGTAGTTTTGAGCTCCTTTTGCTTTTGGGTTGGTGTGAACCGTTAGTCTGTAACTTCATTGGAATCTCGTGATCGCTGATGACTGTGGATTGTTGGATTCGTGAGCTTAAGGCTGGTGGTTTGCTTCGATTGGTTGATCGTGCTGGCAGAAATGGGGTTACCGGTGTACTAGTGCTATAGTAGCTTTTGATTGGTTGGTGGGATGTGGATTGTGGAGTAGATGGATCATATTTTCACGGAAAAGGGGCACTGAGACATTACATGGTTTAACTTTTAAGCAACAAGATATGCAAACACAGAACTGGATATTGTGCAAACCTTTAGCTCGTTAGTTCTAGGAGCAATATTTACCATGTAATTACAAGAAGACTGCA
Organism: Raddia distichophylla; assembly: GCA_005191435.1. NCBI lineage: Eukaryota > Viridiplantae > Streptophyta > Magnoliopsida > Poales > Poaceae > Raddia > Raddia distichophylla. The sequence goes on along the minus strand of SPJY01025686.1, from coordinate 2,025,999 downwards.
ACTAAATGGTACATTTTACTCAATATTATTGTAATGCTCTTTCCAAAAAAATATTGCTGTAATGCTGTCTATGTTGCATTACGGTTCAACCTTGTTTTGCAGGAGTTTGTAAGTTACAATTGCAGCATCCTGATCATTGTGTTTTGAAGTTTTTTTTTAAATCATTACTAACGACGAGCCTCTCTCTTTGACCTTAGCTTCTTGGTTGGATTTTGGTGATTTAGCTTCGGAGTATGAAGTATATCATTTGCTCATTGTTATGTACCTATGTTGGGTAATGCACTGAGGCGTGTCTTGCATTTGGTTTGGCTCTCTAGATGGTGTTGCTTATGGATTTGGTGCCAACATATGATTTTAGTGGGTATTAATAACAATAGCTATTGCATAGGGCAACTAACAAGTAACATTTATTATTGTGTTATCGATCGAGTAGGTTTGTTTATTCTTCTTGGGTTAATAGCCTAATGCTCCTCTATTAGGAATAAAGTTCTGTTACTTGGGAGCTGGAAGCAGATACATTAAAGTTCTGTACAATAGCTTGCACATCATTGCGTTTATTTCATACTGTCTATTAGAGACATATACACTTCAATTTGTTTTTATAGCTTAGAAGCCATTTTGGTCACTGTGCTTATTATTTATTATTGGGGAAATTGCCCAAATACCATTATAGAAGACTGCACATTGCCAAAATACCACTGTCCCCACAAGTCATAGACACATTGGGACCCACATGTCATACACACATCAGTGGTATTTTGGCAAAGTGCAGATTTCATAATGGTATTTTGGCAATTTTACCTTTATTATTCATCTGGAAAATATAATGAGCTATACTTTACCTGATAGAATGTGTAATCGTTTTGGCAGTTTAGGTAACTGACAATAATAACAAATATACTTCCTACTCTCACTTTTAGATAATGGAATACATGGAATTTAGTTTTTGAATGCTATCATGTCATATTTAAATCTAAAATACATAGACATATAAGGAAATAATATGTTTGTGTGCACGCGCATGTGGTCCCTGCACGTGTGCTTTGGAAATGTTCTGTTGATCCAAACTTAACCTACTTTCACATGTTTAATATTGCATCTGCCAATCACAAAGGATTCCCCAAAAAAGTGCGAGCTGTTTTTATGAGCTGTCTGTCATCTTATTTTTCAATTAGAAAGGTTTATGTCCGTTCTGTAAAGTATTTCTCATGTGCTACGTCCAACTCCAGTTTTGATTTATGATTCCTCAATTAAAATGTTTAGTTGCACTTCCCCTTTGGTTCAAGCAAAATGTGTAATTTCCCTCAGGTTGATTGGCTTGTTTTGGTCACTTCAATAGCTTCATTTTAATTTGGCAACTTCTGTATGCAGGTAGAGGACATTGTAGAAGCTATAGAAGATGCTGGATTTGAAGCAGAGGTTCTCCCAGATTCTGCTGTCCCTCAGCCTAAGTCACAGAAGACTTTGTCAGCCCAATTTAGGATAGGTGGAATGACATGTGCTAATTGTGTGAACTCAGTTGAGGGGATCTTAAAAAAGCTACCTGGTGTGAAAGGAGCAGTCGTTGCCTTGGCCACCTCATTAGGAGAAGTTGAGTATGTTCCTTCTGTCATTAGCAAGGATGAAATTGTTCAGGCTATTGAGGATGCTGGTTTTGAAGCTGCATTCTTACAGAGTAGTGAGCAGGATAAAATTTTGCTTGGCCTGACTGGTCTGCACACAGAGAGGGATTTAGATATGTTACACAATATCCTTAAGAAAATAGATGGTTTGCTACAGTTCAATGTAAATACTGCCCTCTCAGAAATTGAGATTGCATTCGATCCAGAAGCTGTTGGTCTGAGATTGATTGTGGATACAATTGAGATGGGAAGCAATGGGAGTTTGAAAGCGCATGTGCAGAATCCATACACTCGAGGAGCTTCAAATGATGCACAGGAGGCCTCCAAAATGTTTCATCTTCTCCGCTCTAGCTTATTCTTAAGTGTAAGTGCTGGTCTTTCCTTCTCTGTTTTTCACCCAAGATAGCATGCAGTTTTGGGAAAATGTTTCAGTTGAATACATGTTATGTGATGCCCTTGGCATACTTGTCTCTGGGGAAGATAGCATGCAGGACATATATGGTGTGTCAGCAGTAGCCAACAGCTAGCATAAGATAGGGTATGGCCTAGAAATGAATCTTTAAACAAACACTTGGCAACAATTGTAGTTATGGGACAACATGTCACATATTCTTGTGGAATCTGACTCAAGAGGTCCCGTCTTACCTTGAACATCTTCTGAAAGATGATTAACTTTTTTTTTTCTGTGAGCCTAATCAAGACACATGTCATTGGAGATTAATGTTGCTAGAATTCTAGTTTGGACAAGTCATTTGTGAACATCAAATTTGCCAACTAACTAAAGCATAACTTCGTATAGCATACATTATACGAAGTTATACGATAAAGAAACTGCAGTGGAATTTGTTTATCTAAAAGAAATTTCTGCGTGAGTATTATAGAATATGAACAAAATGCAAGGATCCAATACTATTCAAAATTTTTTTAAAAAAACTTTTGGTATGTTGCTGCTTGCTTACTAACTCAGTCCAATTGCCTCCTTGCACCAGATCCCTGTATTTTTTATACGTATGGTCTGCCCTAGTATACCTTTCATTAGTACATTACTTCTCATGCACTGTGGACCATTTCTTATGGGGGATTTGCTCAAGTGGATATTAGTAAGCATTGTACAGTTTGTTATTGGGAAACGATTCTATGTTGCGGCTTATAGGGCCCTAAGGCATGGCTCTACAAATATGGATGTGCTAGTAGTTCTTGGCACCACTGCATCATATGTCTACTCTGTTTGTGCGCTCTTCTACGGAGCATTCACTGGATTTCAGCCTCCAATATATTTTGAGACAAGTGCAATGATTATTACATTTGTGCTGTTGGGGAAGTATCTCGAGGTTCTTGCGAAAGGAAAGACATCAGATGCTATTAAGAAGCTTGTAGAACTGGTTCCCGCTACTGCTCTTTTGCTTCTGAAAGACAAAGGTTTGTGGTACAATTTTTTTTGAATGTTAGTTTGTGGTGCAATTTTATCACTTAGCACATATATATGTACAATTAAGCAACACTCATTTAACAGTTTGGCCAAATGCATTTTGTACTAGAATCATACGCAAACTCATGTTACTCTTTTTAAATTCAGAAGGAGAATTTGTTGGGGAGAGGGAGATCGATGCACTATTGGTTCAACCTGGTGATGTCCTAAAAGTGCTTCCTGGTTCAAAGGTTCCTGCTGATGGTTTTGTCGTTTGGGGAACAAGCCATGTCAATGAAAGTATGATAACTGGTGAATCTGCACCCATTCCCAAAGAAGTATCAAGTGTAGCAATTGGAGGGACAATGAATTTACATGGCATCCTTCATATACAAGCAACTAAAGTAGGATCTGGAACAGTTTTGAGTCAGATAATATCTCTGGTTGAAAATGCTCAGATGTCCAAAGCCCCTATTCAGAAATTTGCTGATTATGTGAGTACACTCATTTTTATATATATTGTTCTAACATTGCTATTAGATATCAAATGCTTCTGTCAACTATGTAGCTTTCCTAATATGTATTTGCTATGACTTGTTTCTTATTTTCCTCATTTGGATTGATGCATGTTAAATCCTGTCGACAATGCACATGAATATTATTTATTTGGCCATGTTTTGTATTTAAATGCCTTCTACAGAACAATGCTTTATTCACAAGTTTTGAAGTACATTCTCACTTCATATGTCGCTGTCTGATTCTCTTGCCTTTTTTTCATAACATATTATTTTTTTGCAAAACTCTTGAAAGGCCAGCATACTTGAGGGGAAAAAGTTTTTGCAATATATATATTATAGATGTTTGTATGATGAATGTTGACATAACTGCTTTCCTTATTTCAGGTGGCTAGCATTTTTGTTCCTATTGTTATCACCTTGTCCATTGTAACATTCTGTGTATGGTAAGTCCAACAAGTACTGTATGAAATTCTTAGTAATTCTTAGTGCGTATGGAACTTTTAGTAATGTTACGTTGATCACTTTTGCATTGGCTACTTTTGTAGGTTCTTATGTGGGTGGTTTGGAGCATATCCACATTCATGGGTTGCTGAGAGTAGCAATTGCTTTGTTTTCTCCCTCATGTTTGCCATATCTGTTGTGGTGATTGCTTGTCCTTGTGCACTTGGTCTAGCTACACCAACTGCTGTGATGGTGGCAACTGGAATTGGGGCTAATCACGGAGTACTTGTAAAAGGTGGAGAAGCACTAGAGAGGGCTCGAAATGTAAATTACGTGATTTTTGATAAAACAGGGACACTAACACAAGGAAAGGCTGTTGTAACAACTGCAAAGGTTTTCTCTGGAATGGACCTGGGAGATTTCCTCACACTAGTAGCATCTGCGGAGGTATGGAAACTTGATCTTAAATTATACATATAGTTTATAATTCAAACAAGGTTCTTAAAAATCAACATGTGTTCTGATTTTTTACTTATGTCATTATGTGGTTCATATCAGTATCCAGTAAAAACATGTTATGTTTCTCCTCACTCAGGATTTCAGCTATTCTTTCCTAAAGAAAAAAGGATTTCAGCTATTCTGTGACTGCATAAGTGCATCTCCATCTTTTAAGTGCCATAAGTTAAATTATGTTGTGTTTTGGTCTGTACTACTACTCAGGCAAGCAGTGAGCATCCTCTTGCAAAAGCTGTTTTGGACTATGCATTTCATTTCCATTTCTTTGGCAAGCTCCCTTTATCAAAGGATGGCATTGAACAAAGAAAGGAAGAGACGTTGTCCCGATGGCTGCATGATGTTGAAGATTTCTCTGCCCTGCCTGGCAAAGGAGTTCAATGCTTGATCAACGGGAGGCAAGTTTTGGTGAGTCAAAAGCTACTGTTATAATCCTTCCGTTGCCCATATTCGTTGTAATATACCTTAAGACAATTTTCAATGTATGCATTGCTAGATGTTTCTGAGTAAATCACTTGACTGTCTGAAGATAAATGCTTTTGGCAGGTTGGGAATCGTACTTTGATGAACGAAAATGGGGTAAGCATCCCCCCAGAAGCTGAAAATATCTTGGTGGACCTCGAACTGAACGCAAAAACGGGCATTCTGGTGGCATATGATAGTTGTCTTGTGGGATTGATGGGGATAACTGATCCCCTAAAAAGAGAGGCTGCTGTAGTTGTGGAAGGATTAAAAAAGATGGGCGTTCATCCAGTGATGCTTACAGGTGACAACTGGAGAACAGCGCAAGCTGTTGCAAAAGAGGTTAGTTGCGTATATGCCTAAGATCATCCGTAACACTGTTCATACTTCGTCATACCTCTCAATTACTGCTGTGGGATGTAAGCTTAATTGCATTTGCTACCTTGATCGGTCAATTATGAACGAGCAGCCTAGCATTATTTGCGACACGTAACCTCTTGCCAATCATACATAGCCCTCGCCTCCATTAGAAATTGAAAGGCAGCTTTTGTGATCGACGATGTGGATTTCTAGCTTAGAATCCTTAATTATGGCCGGCGTTTCTTGGTGGGTGTTTTGGCAGGTAGGCATCGAGGATGTGAGAGCCGAGGTCATGCCTGCGGGAAAAGCCGACGTGGTTCGCTCCCTCCAGAAGGACGGGAACATCGTGGCCATGGTCGGGGACGGCATCAACGACTCCCCTGCCCTGGCAGCTGCCGACGTCGGGATGGCCATCGGGGGCGGCACCGACATCGCCGTCGAGGCCGCGGACTACGTGCTGGTGAGGAACAACCTGGAGGACGTCATCACGGCCATCGACCTCTCCAGGAAGACCTTCAGCCGAATCCGCTGGAACTACGTCTTCGCGATGGCGTACAACGTCGTCGCCATTCCCGTCGCCGCCGGCGCGCTGTTCCCGCTCACCGGGCTCCAGATGCCGCCGTGGCTGGCCGGCGCGTGCATGGCCTTCTCGTCTGTAAGTGTAGTGTGCTCCTCGCTGCTGTTGAGAAGATACAGAAAACCAAGGCTCACGACTGTGTTGCAGATAACTGTAGAGTGATTGTGAATACTGCAACTCCATTCACCGTTTTTTTAACAGAAATGAAATGAAATGAAAATGCCGTTTTTTTGTAAGCTGTGAGCTTTCGTGAGTTCTTCGGCATATTCTCAGAGGGCGTGATCAATGTTCTAGGACTGCAGCAAATAAAATAGATGACATAGAAGCATGAATCTAGTGGTTGAATAGTGCTGGACTGGCCTACACTAGGTCTGGATTGGTGATGCGCTAAATAGTAAAATTCTTTCCTTCGTTCTACCATCATAATTAGGATTAATACTAATCAAATTGGGCTGTAATTTCGATTATGTTCCACCATAATTGGGCTGTAAAGTTTTCGATCTCCTTTTGCTATAATACTAATCGCAGCAAAGCGAAAGATTGAATGAGCGAGCGATAAACACTGTGATTATCTTGGATGAAGTTGTTTGACGTACTCGTTACCGTCCCTTACTGTTAAAAACAGGCGGAGCACGAGCTAAATGGAGGATGCCATAGACTACGAAGGTTGTGTACTTGTGTCTGCTTCAGAATCAGAAGAAGAAGAGCAATTTTACGGTGGTACGCACAGTAGTGAGCGGTAGCGGGCGTGTTTGGATGGTCCTACGGAGTTAAATGGAACGTAGCAAAACAGGATAGGGACAGAAAAAACTGTATAAAATCGTTTGATCAAAATAATCGAACTATGTCATACAACATAAGCAGAAAATATTCTTTATTTAAGAAATATTTCTTAAATCTAAACCATTAGGTATTATCTCATACAACCTTGCCCTACCAACAAAACGTATGAACGAGAAAACGTACTATTCTATCGCACCAACCAAACGTTTAAATCATTTATCGTTCCATTCCGTATAACGTCGTTCGACCAACCAAAGTACCAAATACACCCATGGTTATCCACATATTTCATTTCTATAGTAAAGCAACACGAACAGTTAAATCAAAGAGCGGACAATACGCTCTGCCTGTCTGCCACCTTACGATGAGCGGACAATAGTAAAGATTGCAATACCTTTTAGTCTAAAATAAGAGAGTTATATATTTAATACTAGTAGTTAGTTCTAAATTTGTATAAGATCGATGTGGTCGAATACGTCCGGGTCCTTTCACCTTGGTGCTTATACTTGGAACATGTTTAACGCTACGACCTAATTTATGTACTATCTCATTTCTATGTATTCACAAAAAAAATTACTCTATTTCTTCCTATATTTATCTCTATTATATTTTAATCCCTCCGCTATTGCTATATTATTAAATACTTTTTTTAGACATTACACGAGTTCACCGTTAAACATGCCCCTTGCATCCGCCCTATCCGCTATCACGCTGGTCGCTGGTTCACTGCCGGAGTTTCGCCGCTCAAGCCCAATTGCGAGACTTATCCTTTCCAAAAAAAATAAAAGAAAGAAACTTCTCGCAGAGATCGTGACCTTCAACGGGCCAAACCCACACGACGACTAAGAAGAAAGGCCATGGGACGACGAACAATGCCGTGGGCGATGGCCTATAGATATGAATAACATAACACTTTTCTTCTCTTGTCAGATGCTTTCTTTCCATGGTTCGGCTGCGATCGAACAGTTTTTTTAAGAAAAAAATAGACATATATTACTCAAAACGTACCTGCTGAGTAATAATACCATCAAAGAATTCACTCCCTCTTGCACGAAGCAGCTGCATCGACAAACGAATTTTGAAAGCTATGAGTGAAACATGCTGCAAGTTTGATCGAAAGATCTTGTCATTTCACCATGATGAAATATGCCAACAAAGAATGAAAAAGAGCTCCTTAAATAATGGCCAGACTCCAGGGTTAGCTCCGTGGAGAGCTCTAATCATAATAACTCAATCATGTGATATTACTGAAATCTAAAACTTAACAGACATATACATTTTTACATTTGGGCATTGAATGAAAAGATACATTAAAGTTTTTTCAGCATTGAACTGAGAGAGAGAGAGAGAGAGAGAGAGAGAGAGAGAGAGAGAGAGAGAGAGAGAGAAAAGTATACATCCATTCTATATGCCCTTTCGACATAGAAGGCCCTAAGTGTTCGATCGATTAAGGAAAATAAATCATAAAAAAGAGTTTATGTTCGAGTTGACCGATGTTCTTCCAGATAAATGTCGTAAGCATTAAAAGGTAAATTATTGGATGTGGTATTATCCCTGTAAAATCTATTAAAAAATATTTGTTATTGTTCCGAATATGGTTTTAATAGTCTCCATGCTGCTTAAAGGTCAGGTTGTCAAATAGTGCATGATAGATCTGTAACTTTTATAGACCCTGATTGCTGCATGATGTTGGCAAAAACATGCCCTCTTGCTGTTCTATAACTGCTAAGAAGAAATAGCGATGATTACTTTTTTACGTTTGTATATAGAAAGGGCCTAATAAAGTTGATCATCTGAAGGTGCGCCGTGCCAGAGGCCCTCATAAAATAGAAGTTCTTTGTTATCGTACATAAAACAAAAACAAATGACAGACTATTTAGATATGCCCTTGAGGACAACGTTTCGATAGATTGAGCTATCGAAGGGTTGAGTGTTGAGTGACATCCTCCACGGGTGGAAATGATTGGATTAACTTAGCTCTAAAACCTTTCAAAACAAACTTGGTATATTAAATAAATGCCCCCGAGAATTTAAACCATTTGGACCGGAGAATTGGCCATATAAGTAACTAGAGGGGAAACGTGCGGCGCCACGTTGGTTTGTTTGGCATTATATGGTGGCAAAAAGCGGGTAATTTTACATGAGCTTCTGGTGTACTTACGAAGGGGAAAGGATCATATTGAAAGTGGCGGAAAACACAGGGGACATGGAAGTAATTTTGCTTGAAGAAGTTTACACTGCAGAAGGACCAACGCGTGAAGTCTGAGGATCTTCGCGGAAAATTTGGAACCTCAAGGTTTTTTTTGCAAACCCACAAGGCTAGAAGGAGATGGTAGGTGGCGCGCCGTACGGAGGATGCGCGTGCCCTTTCGGTGGGAGGGAGCGCAGTCGGCAGGTTGACACGCGCCCCTTTTGGTGGAACGGACCGGGTGACGTGATTCGATCTGACCCGTCCATAGCACCGGCCCGACGGTCAAGAAAAATTGGATGGCGTGGTCACCATGAATGCGCGGTGATGCGCCCAGCTACGCGGCCTATAGGATTTGGAAATAGATTTGTAAGTGACTGCTATAAGCGTTTTGGATGAAAGCACTATCGATCGGCCGGCAATAATACTACGACCCCTACCGGTGATCCAAGAGGCAACCATGTCGAACCTTTTGACAGGGCATTAACGCCTTGATTCAGCTAATGCAGACATGAAAAGACCACACTTAATCGATCATGGCGCTTAATTAATTTCTTAGCCATGCATTGGCCGCATTCTCTCCATGCCAGATTCCCACTGCCATTCTTACGTGGAAGCGCACATACGTTGCCTCACCTTGTCTGCCAAATAATATGAAAATGGTACGAAAAGGCTAACGTACGTCCTGAATATTGAACCGGCAACTAGCGTTGGGGTTGCATTACAGAGACTATGCATCAACGTACAGTTGAACTCGGGCTAGCTAGCTAGCTAGTACCTAAGCTGGTATACGTGAGTCGGTGAGTGCCAGGCTCGACTACGATGGCTCCATGATCAGAGCAAGTCCGTGAGTGCCAGGCAACGATGGCTCGTGAGAGCAGGACGTACGGCCGCGGAGAGACGGCTGCAAGCGTCTCGACGTGTCGACGACGAGACGCTTAATTGTTGAAGAGAGGTAGGCAGTTTTGTGCGGCCATTGGCCGGGTGGAAAAATACCCGAAATAATTCACTTTTAAATCATAATTTATAAAATAAACCACAGTTTGAAGAAATACCGAAAATGGCACCTGCTCCCGCCACTCCAGATGGCGGCCGCCACACGGAACGGCGGGAGCTCTGCTCCCGCCACTAGGCACGGCGGGGACTCTCCAGGCGGCGACACGTGGCAAGGGGCGCTGCAGCGCAAGGACACGTGGCGGCTCCAGAGAGCTCCCGCCACCCCGCACGGCGGGAGCTCCCTGCATGCAACACATGGCAGGTGCAAGCTAGCTAGTTTGTTCTAACTACCTTTGTAATTAAAAAATTCATGTGACATTGAAATATATGCAACAAAAATTTTAAAAAATAGAAACTATAATTAATGGTGTCTAAGAAAGTTCCAAAATTTTAAAATATGTAATTTTTGGTTAACTTTAAATTTAAAAATCACCGAGACAAAAAATTCTAAAAATCATCTTTATCATGAACTAATTGTTTTCATTGCATTTCAATTTGATATTATTTTGCAAAATCAACATATGATGCTAATTCAATATTGGTTCATGAAAACATATAAAAAGGTTATATTTTTTTTAAAAAAATTGTTTTTTAATTCAAATCAAAATTTTCCATGAATTTAAAATTTTGAATTTGAAAAAGAAGATAGTTTCCCAATTTTGATAAAAAATCAAATGTTTCCAAAAAAATAAATTTTCCCATGAGTACCGGGTACATGTCCAAATTTGGTGTTCATGGGAAAATTTGATTTTTAGAAAAAAAAATGATTTTTGATTTTTCATTGCTTTTCAATTTGATCAAA
>SPJY01025686.1:1938596-2013902 GCA_005191435.1 Raddia distichophylla | reverse complement strand
AAGGTATCCTTCTCAATGCAGCACATACCCAAGCCATTCAATCTGTCTTGTAACATAGTTGACCTCAAACAGTTTTTTAGTAGTTTCAATTTTGAGAAACTTCTTTCTGCTGAGGCTACAGTTACAGGTACTGTTAAGAGGATCCGATAAGCAACAGAGACATTTGGATAGCAATCTACGGATGTAATAAACTGAAGGATCTCAGACGCAAACAACAAATCATCTGGCAAAGTAACTTGCAGCACTTTTAGTTCAGAGAAGAAGTCATCTAGATCAACATCAGACGAGTTATCATGAGAAAAAGCTTCTGCAAAAGTAGCACAACATTTCCGTAGATCACTATTATCCAAGGACTTCAGATATTTTGAGTTGAATAAGAAACCAAACACCTTTTCAAATGTTAAATAGTTCATGGATCGATCATGGATGATTCCTTCCTATTTTCTAATCAAATAATCAATTAATCATAGATGATAGATGGACATCGGATCGGAAAATCGATTGGACTTACGATGGTCGATGAATGATGAATTGACGATGATGACGGACGAACGACGGCGGCCGGCCAATTGGGACGACTGACGAGATCGGCGGCGGATCGGTCAGTGGGTGGATCGCCTATTCGCGCTGACTGCGGTCTACGGCTTTGCCAGTTTGCCCGTGCTCACGACTCGCGAGGCGGCGAGGGGCGCGGGAGGTGAGGGCGTGAGGCATTGCGCTCGGGAGTCGGCGTCTCGACCAATCGATCGATCGATTGATTCAATTGATCAATTCACTCGGAGGCTACAAACCAGGCCGCAGAGCTGATATGGCCATATGGGCTTCCGCCGGGAGCTACAGCTAGCTGGCTAGCTGCTAATCTGTTATGGGCCTGCGAACTATGGGCCGGGAGCTACTCAGTACTCAAGCCACACAGCTAGCTACTAATGGTCTTAGCTGCATACCTACAGATGGGCCCTCCCCTGACCTGGGCCCCTAGCCGTCGCCCCTGAGGCATGGGCCTAGAGCCGAGCCTGGGTGAGTGCAATTCGAGTATTAATCGATTGCACTCGGGTGTGTGTCGAGTACATCTGCTCGATCAATCTCCATGCCTCTGCTGCTGTTTCACACGTCGCAACCTGCATGAGAACATCACGAGATAAAGATGAGAGAAGGTAGCCCAGGACCTGCTGGTCCGAGGCTTCCCAATCTTCTAAAGCCGGGTTCGGCTTCTTCTCTGTCTTGCCGTCGACCATCATAGTGATCTCGGCATCTGGAGATTTGGTGTGGCGCCGGTCAGATGACGTTGAAGACGTCCTCCACGCACAGCAGCACTGATCTATGCCTTCCAGAGCGCATGATTGGCCTTCCCAAGTTTTTCTGTAACCGGGTGACCGTGGAAAGGATTGGAGGCAGCTGCATTTGAGGTTGAAGACGACGATGCCATGGTTATCGCCGCAGGTGGATCAACGCTCTGATACCATGTGAGTGTTTGGGAGAAACGAACGCACCTATTTCGTGCGTCGCCTGCGTGTTATATATATGGCACTATGGCAGGCCAGCCCCATGCCGTGGTAGTACGTACACTCCTAGAGATAAGCCATAACCAGCACAATCTCAGGAAAGATTTACATGAGATGATAACAACCATTCAACTGACTAATAGATAAGAAACTCCGAGTCTATTATCTAACAGGCCAGGCAACGATGGCTCGTGAGAGCAGGACGTACGGCCACTGAAGAGACGGCTGCACTGCATGCGTCTCGACGTGTCGACGACGAGACGCTTTAATTGTTGGAGAGCGCTAGGCAGTTTTGTGCGGCCATTGGCCGGGTCCGGACGTAACGGTATGGGGTCAGCCGTCAGGGCCAGGTCGATCATCGATGGTCGTTGGGAGCACGGCGAAAAAGATTTGAGGGCTGACGAGGAGCTTTACCCTGTATGTTTCGGGCGTCCGTGGGTTGCGTCAACATCTACGTACGGCCTGCCATAACATTCCGGCTTAATTTTATCGGATCACGTAGCGCCGCGCATGCAGAGATCGAGAGAGGACTGACGTCCCGGGCTGGATTAATCTCTGCTGATCTCGTAGGCGAGTATAAATAAATTGATCACCTTTTAAATTCTATAATTAGTTTAGTTTTTTAAAATTAGTCGATTGATGCATGCATAGACGTGATAGGCCCGAGGGATCCACGCGAGGGCAGTTTACTGCTCTTGTTTCACGTGTTTGAGACCTGAATATATGCAGCGATGAGAGCCTGAACATGTATAGACGTGATGGTAGGCATGAGGGTTCGACATAAGGGGAGCCCTTTGCTCTTATCTATCTATCTATTTACTATCTATATAAAACATAGTTAAACGGAGCCACCATATTAATTTTAAAAACCTACAAATTCCCATGTTAATCGAAAAAATAGTAGAAATTCTCACGTTAATCATAGAAAAAAGAAAAACCTACATCGTTGAATATGGATATTATTATGTAAATCTAATGGTCAATATTAACCTTTCGAAAAATAGTAGAAATTCTCACGTTAATCATAGAAAAAAGAAAAAAAATCTACATCGTTGAATATGGATATTATTATGTAAATCTAACGGTCAATATTAACCTCTATAACAAACTACTGAAGCTGATCTATATATATATTAGAGATAAACTCTAAATCTAATCTGATATATTATCTATATCTTAACACAAATTTAGCAGCGCAAACGCACGGGGCACCTGCTCGTTATATATATAGAGGGAAAAAGAAGCCACCACGTTCGTCCACATCATCCAAATTATTTCAGCCATTCGATCAACGGTGGGATCAAATTATAACGGCCAAGATCAATCAAAGAAATTCTCACATAAATCAAGAAAAAAATAAAATATCTACGTCGTTGATTTTGTGGGGCCAGATTATAACGACTTAGATTAAAAGAAGAATCAAGTTATAACGGGATAGATTAATCAAAGAAAAAAAATAAAAGATCTATGCGGCTTAGATTTACTGCTTTTGCTTCACGTGTTTGAGACCTAAACATATGCGGCGATGAGAGCCTGCGCATGTATAGACGTGATTGTAGGCACGAGGGTTCCACGTAAGGGGAGCCCATTGCTCTTATTCCATGTGTCTGAGACATGAAAGCTTTATGTCGTGGAGCTCTCTTATTCCATGTGTTCGAGGCCTAAAGCTCCATACGATCGAGGACCACTGGTCTCTATATAGACCTAGCTTCCATAGCATAGAGAGCCTAGCCTTGACCTTGTCCTGTATGTTGCCGAGGAGTCTACTACTCTTATTCCATGTGTTTGAGACCTGAGCGCTTTACGTGATGGCCATCGGAGTGCAGGCCTCTATGTTGCCGTGGAGGCTCTTATTCCACGTGTTTGAACCTGAGGGCTCCACGTGAGGGCCACTAGTGTCTAAACCCATCCTATTCCTGCGAGTAAAGCATAGCGTCAAGGCTTTGAGGGCGATCATGATACAAATGGAGATGCTGACACCGGACGAGACACGATCATGCGCTGTAAAGGCCAAAGCCGATGAAGGATTTAGTGAACTAGCTGGTACATGTAACAATTTTTTGAGAGGGTGCAAGAAAGTCACGAACAAAATTGACCTAACCTTTTCTCTATGGAGCCTATGCTAATCCAATCTGATGCTAGTTAAGATTCCTTTTCGTAGCCGAACAACAAAAAAACAAGGCTCGGCACGATGGAAAGGCACACCGGGCCACCATGGTCAGGTCAAGCCGGCCGATCGAAACCCGGCACGCGGTAGAAATCAACGGATTTAATGTTTTTTTTTAAAAAAATAAATCTATGCGTTGCTCGGATGAGAAGGTTGCTATGAACAAAAGATGTGCAGGCGTCACGGGTAGGCGTAGCCACAGCCTATGCTCGGTCGAGCGAGAAAGGAGACGGGGCGAAAGCGTTGGGCAACTTGGGCACGTACGCCGCCCCCGGCCGCAGATTCACCGGAATCCCGTCGCGTCGGCGTCGGCGTCGTGTACTCGTGTCGCGCTCACGCACGTACGACGCACCGCGCACCGCCAGCGCCAGAGCCCAACTCCGACACGCCGCCACCAAATTCATCCGCAGCCGGCTCACACCTCACATGCAGCACGGCGCCATCGATGCGTTGGATTCCGCCGGAGCGCGGCGACGCGGACGCCACTCGTGTGCTCCATCCAGTTTTTAGTTTTTCACCCACCGGATGAGCAGATCCTCTGCGGTGCGTGCGCCGCCGCTCCTTTTCATCCTCCGTGCCCCCCCAGCCTGTGCTTTCTTATCCCATCTCGTCCGTGTGCATATGCATGCATGCACCTGCCAGTCCTTTCGAACTGCCATGTATTGATTATTAAAAGAAAAGAATTAAAGAGCGGACGACTAGCCCCTCCCTTTAGGAGTAATATAAAAAGCAAAATAACTTGCACCAAGACTAGATTGGCTACCGCCGCCTTCCGAACTTGCAGCTCGTCGAGCATGCTGCGTGAAGAGGGGCAGGGTTTCTCCTCCAAACGAAAGATACGGTTGTGACGCTCGATCCAAAGGGTACCAAATGGTCCCCGAAATGCGGTTGCAGAATGTCATTTTCTGTTTCACGATCTCTAGACGTGATACATGTAGCACCGACAATCAGACTCGGAGCTTGCGAGATTACATCGGATCGATCGGCGTAGCATTGCAAACTGTTTTTAACTTGCTCAAGTTGGTTTTCAAAAATGCTTATATTTGAAACATATAGCACAACTTAAATCATTCTTTTACATAAACAACCAATAATTATGCATGTGTTCTTTTTTAGGGGATATCTTACGATTTTTAGAACGCTGGTCTGGCGAGACCAATGCTTGGCAATGTGTTTGAGTGCTCCACACTACTATGTACTAAGCTACAAGAATTTTTTTAAACCAAGAAATTTTCTTATATGAGCATTTCATAAAATAATTAGCGGTGACGTATTAACATTGTCTCGCGTGAGTAGCTGTACCTTACGTTTCATGCTCACAATGGTCCACGGCCTCCCAATTCCATGCAATCATTTGTTAAGTAAAAAAAACTGTTTATTTTTGCCTTATAATTAAATTATTTGAAGTGGATTTTCTTCAACCTTTTATCGTTTTTTACGAAATCGCGGCTTCAAAAATTGCAAAACCCACGGCAAATTTGGACTTTCGAGGAAGAACGCAGGGGCGGTCCGACGCCCGTCGGACGCGCCCCCGTCCAACGCCCGCCGCTGGCCGTTGGATGGAGATCCAACGGCCAGCTGGATGGAGATCCAACGGCCAGCGTTAGATTTGAGCTAAAAACTTGTTATTTTTGTTTAGTGGTGTAAATAAATTCAATAAAAAACAGAAATATTCTCTATTCAGTGTCAGGTCTCACATATATTTTATTCGAATCGACATGATCAGTATAAATACTATATAAAAACATTTTAAATGATAACCTAGATGTATAAATATTATATATCAATATTAAAAATATCGGTTTTACTCGTTGTGGGCTCCTGCGTTCCGTCGCGAGCGCAGGCGCTCGCGTGGGCGCACATTTTTTTGAGAGGGTACGTGCAAGAAAGTCGCAAACAAAATTTACCAATCCTTTTCTCTATGGTGCCTATACTAATCCATCCCTTTTGTAGCCGAAAAAAAAAAAAAAAAAAAAAAAAACAGAGGCTCGGCACGATCGAAAGGCACACCGGGCCATTGTCAGGTCAAGCCGGCCTAAGCCCGGCACGCGGTAGAAAGCAACGAATTTAAATTTTTTTTCAAAAAAATAAATTTATGTGTTGCTCGGATGAGATGGTTGCTATGAACAAAAGATGCGCAGGCGTCACGGGTAGGCGTAGCCGTAGCCCATGCTCGACCGAGGGAGAAAAGGAGACGGGACGAAAGCGTTGGGCAACTTGGGCACGTACGCCGCCCCCGCAGATTCACCGGAATCCCGTCGCGTCGGCGTCAGCGTTGGCGTCGGACTCGTGTGGCGCTCACGCACGTACGCCGCACGCCCGCACCGCGCATCGCCAGCGCCAGCGCCAGCGCCCAACTCCGATCCATCCAGTTTTTTACCCACCAGATGAGCAGATCCTCTGCGGTGCGTGCGCCGCCACTCCTTTTCATCTTCCGTGCCCCCCCAGCCTGTGCTTTCTTATCCCATATCGTCCTTGCGCATATGCATGCATGCAGGCAGGGCATGCATGAACCTGCCTGCCCCCTTCTTTCCCCAACCTGTACGTGCTCTGTGCCACGCCAAACTGACATAAAGAACCGTCATGTATTGATTATTAAAAGAAAAAAGAATTAAAGAGCGGGCGACTATAGCCCCTCCTTTTGGGGTAACAAAAAGCAAAAGAAATAAATTACACCAAAACTAGATTGGCTCATGCCGCCTCCTGAAGGTGCAGCTCGTCGAGCAGATGCTGTAGGAAGAGGGGCGGGGTTTCTCCTCTGATCGAAAAATGCGGTTGTTGCACTCGATCCAAAGATATCAAATGGTCCCCGAAATGATCGAGAGAATACCCCTATGAGACCCGGATTGCAGAATGTCATTTTCTGTTTCACGGTCTCTCTATGTGATACGTGTAGCACCGACAATCAGACTCGGAGCTCGCGAGATTACATCGGATCGGTGTAGCATTGTGAACTGTTTTTAACTTGCTCAAGTTCGTTTTCAAAAATGCTTATATTTGAAATATATAGCACAACATAAATCATTCTTTTACATAAACAACCAATAATTATACATGTGTTCTTTTGTAAGGGGATATCTTACGATCTGGTCTGGTGAGACCAATGCTTGCCAATGTGCTTGAGTGCACAACACTGCTATTTACAAAGCTACAAGTTTTTTTTTGAACCAAAAATTCTCTTATATGAGCATTTCATTAAACAATTAGCGGTAACGCTTCAACATTGTCTTGCATGACTGGCTGTGACTTACATTTTATGCTCACAATGGTCCACGACCTCCCAATTTCATGCAAACATTTGTATTTTAGTAAATAAAACCGGTTATTTTTGCCTTATAATTAAATTTGTTGAAGTGAATTTTCTTCAACCTTTCATCGGTTTCTGACGAAATCGCGGCTTCAAAAATTGCAAAACCCACGGCAAATTTGGACGTTCGAGGAAACAGAGCATCTGCACGCAGGCGACGAGGGATGAGCTCACGCGCGCTGCCATACCGTGTTCGAAGAAAGAGCCAAGAGCGGTGCTATAAAATTTGCATTGCGCCCCAGCCACACTCCCGGTGGGGAAGGGACGAGCCACCACCCACCGAGGCCAGCCACACACACCACACCAGCGGCGGCGGCGGCGGCTCATGGCTCCCTCCTCCATCCTCCCCTGCCCCAGGCACCACTTCCCGCACGGCCCCCGCCTCCTAGCGCTCTCCATTGCCGTCCTCTTCACCTCGATTCCGATCTTGGGTGGGTGTTTCAATTCGCCGTCCAGATGCTTCTTTTTATGTGTGTCGTTTTCTCTCTCTCTCTCTGAGTGCTGGTTTTGATTTTGCTAAAGTAGATGGAATGGAGCTGGGAGGAGACGGCCTTTACAGGGAGATTCTTAGGGACGAGACCGTGGCGAGGCTGAAAGAGCTGGGCAAGGTCAGATTGCTGAACGATCATGGCTTCTCGGGATATTCAGTTCTTGATCCGCTTTTCCAGCTCGAGATACGGGAATCT
The DNA here is from genome assembly GCA_005191435.1 of Raddia distichophylla. Lineage (NCBI taxonomy): Eukaryota > Viridiplantae > Streptophyta > Magnoliopsida > Poales > Poaceae > Raddia > Raddia distichophylla. The sequence goes on along the minus strand of SPJY01025686.1, from coordinate 2,006,240 downwards.
TGTTAGATTCGTTAGACCGCTGTTACAGCTGTTATGCTAACTGATGGATGATGGTCTCCGGTTGATTTTTCCCTGTGCACTTTGCTTCAAAAAATTTTCCCTGTGCACTTGTCTGACGGACTTCCTAGATGCAAATAAAAAAAGATTCTAGGGGTCATGTGGAAGAAGGAATCATTGATTGCCGAATGGCCAACAAAATAGTGAAGATCTGAGCTCGGCTGTGTAGATTTTACGCCCTTCCTTTTTTAATTTCGAGATTGTGCAGTAGGGAACTGTAATGATAGTTGCTCATTCAAGATAACATGGTTAGTTATTTCAATTTTCGTAATTAGCATTACGATGCATTATCTTAGTAGCAGAGAGGATCTCTTGCAAGAAAGTCGGCAAAGCCAATTCTTGCAAGCACGTAGATTTTGTCTTTTTCTAGCCAAAAAATTGCTTTGGTGTGGGCAAAGCAAATTTTTTTTCTTTCCAAGTTTTAAGCTTTGCTTGGACTGTTCCTGGTCAATGGTCATTTCATATAATCCATCCATGCCCTGTTTTCTGGTGGAATAGCCTTACGCTATGAAGGTTGCTCAATTTTTCACGTTCTATATCTAGATTATTAAATATCTGATCTGAAGTGAGCAATTCCTGGATTCCAACTGCGCTGCATCTTGTATTTTTCTATTAGGCCTAATATGAGCCATCAGGCCACAATTTTCCAACACGGCGTTGATTTGTATGAATCAGATATCGGATGGGGAAGGCTATCTTGAGAGGACGTTCTTGAGTCCTGCTTCCATCAGGGCCACTAAAGTCATTATCAGCTGGATGGAAGATGCTGGACTTACAACGTATGTCAGTTTCCACTCGCAGTCCATTCTCACTTTCTGACTTTAACTGACCAATCTCTGTTTGATATGAAGGTGGGTTGATCAAATGAGCAACATACATGGTCGATTTGAACCTGCCAACTCAACCAAAGAGGCTTTATTGATTGGATCTCACATGGTTAGTCCTATATATTGCGTGATGTGACTCTTTTAGTAGTTAATAAGGAGCTGTCTATGATGAGAAAATCACACCTTTGAAAAAAAAAAACAGGACACCGTCATCGATGCTGGCATGTATGATGGAGCCATGGGTATTATCTGTGCAATCTCTGCTATGAAAGTTTTGAAGGTTACTGGGAAACTTCAGAGGCTAGATAAGCCAGTAGAGGTTCGAAAATATTCTGTTTCTCCAATATAGCATTTCTTTTGCTACTTTATCACCATATGTGCTTATTTTGGTAGATTTATGAGGTAGTCAATGCAATTCTATTCCATGCAAGTGGCATGACGTATTGATGAGTCACACTCACATGCTTCCTATAAATACGACAGTTATCTGTAGATAACATGAGCCAAATGATTTTTAATCAAATGGAGCCAAACAAACCTTTGTTTGCCGGTTTTAGATTAGTATGGGTGAAAGCAAAATGGCATATCAAACTGTCTATACTTTTTAAGTTAGAGAGTTCTCTAGTATCATCAAGAGTCAAACGGAAACAACCTGTCAACCTCTGTGATTTTTAATCTTAGGGGTAAGGTTGCGTATACCGATCCCCCTAACCCCTCTTTTGCGCCACTTTCCTCGGAAACGTTGGGTTATGATGATGATGATGATGATAATCTATAGATAACATGTCGTTCTCTTGTGGAACCCCTACATGCCACTTTAGAAAATCCTAATCCCCTGTATACCAACATTGTGTCGATGACATATGGGCCCAGGTCTGACCTGTCATTGACACATGCGATGGCATATGTGGGATTAGGGCGATTTGCAGTGGCATGTAGGGATTTAACCCATTTTGATGTTGAACGATGCTTAGTCTACAGCATTGTTCTTTTGTTCCATTAAATGCTGTTGTGAAGTTTTAGTGTCATCTTTTGTTTAATTTGTTATTGTTTTATCTTTTGGAAGGTGATTAATGATTAGGCAGAAAGGGGGCGAAGTGCCAATAAGGTCTGCTTCTTTAAGATGATAATCAAATAGTCTAAAACATATATAAGCTTTCTTTCCTCCTCTTAATTGATTAGGCAGAACTCCTGCCATTTGCTATATATGTATAAGCCAGGAGGAATCCGGTTAGTAATATCTGTTTAATCAGTTGGTTTCCCTGGCCAATTTAAAGAAGAATCTATACTCGTCTCATCTTTTGTTTTGAGCAATAGGACAGGAGCTCTGTCATTTCATTAAAAAAGAGTTACTCAACTTTTGTTATCTAGATGTTGATGATCAGAACTCAGAACCTATTAGACATCATGTATTTGACATATGCAGAGCAAATGTTATACATGTCTAGATCATGACCTGCATGCCACTTTCTACACTGCATCCGTATCAATTTAGCTAACATTGCTAATTTGGAAAGCTAATTTGGCTGAAGTAGTATACCAAAACCATGGCAGAGTATCATCATGTTAGCATCACCAGAAACATCTGAAAATATTACCATGACAGCATGGTACTCATTTTTGCTTGGTATACATCAGGTGATTGCATTCAGCGATGAGGAGGGTGTAAGATTTCAAACAACTTTTCTAGGAAGCGCCGCTGTAGCTGGTACACTACCTGAATCAATTTTGCAAGTATCTGACAAGAGGTTGTCTTTTTTGTTTTGCATAAACCAACTGGCTAGTGTTTGAAAACGATTTACTGATGCAGTATGTTACTCAATTTCTTCAGTGGTACTACAGTTCAAGATGTTCTTAAGTTGAATTCTTTTGAGGCTACTCCTGCTGCTCTTGGTCAAGCCAAGTACAATGTGGGGTCAGTGGGGAGTTATGTTGAGGTACAAAGGTCGAAGGACATGTATATCTTTTTCACGTAGTTTACAGACAAAAAGAATATTGCTTAATGTTTCTGTTTCTGTATGTAGGTTCACATGGAACAAGGGCCTGTCCTGGAAGCGCTCCGTTATCCTCTTGGTGTTGTAAAAGGAATTGCAGGGCAGACACGATTAAAGGTGCAGTCTAGGTTTCTGCTATATTTGTGAGAAGTAAACACTGACACTAGTTGACAAAACGTGTCAGTGGAAACTAAAATATGACCAAGTAGCATTGCACAATATCTTAAGACAAGGAAAACGATCACATTATCTCGATGGCCCTTTCTACTCCGGTACGACGATAAGAAATGTTCAATGTGCTATCTTTAATTAAAGGATCACTATGAAATACTCAAATCTGCTGTTTTATCTGTGATCTTAACATGAGTAGTGCTTCTATGCTATACTAAAAACATAGGTGGTCAAACCACAATTCCTACAGGACCGCTAGGCCGAATAGCTCAAGCTGGCTTTCTTCCAAGTTCCAATTCTTAGCATTTTTTGTATTATTTTAGGTAATAGTAAATGGTTCACAAGGGCATGCTGGCACAGTGCCAATGAAATTGCGCCGTGATCCGATGGTTGCAGCTGCAGAGCTTGTTGTGACACTGGAGAGCCTCTGCAAAGAGCCCAACAAGTTTCTGACCTACGACGAGGAGTGCGGCTGCTTCTCGGAGGAGTCTCTCGCCGGACTTGTCTGCACTGTCGGTGAGCTGCTGACGTGGCCCAGCGCGAGCAATGTCATACCAGGCCAGGTAACAAAGCTCACCATCGATCACCTGCTCCTCAAGCATTCTCCATCTCCTGCTGCAACCACTAACCAGAATCCTGGAGCCCCCTCTCACATCACAGGTGAACTTCACCGTGGACATACGCGCCATGGACGACAAGGTGAGGGAGACGATCGTCACGAGCTTCTCGAGGCTGGTTCTTCAGAAATGCGACGATAGGTTGGTCGATTGCGCCGTCGAGCACAAGGTGAGCGAACTGTGAACTTCACCGTGGTTTCGTCTCATGCTCTTCTGCTGCTTGCGCAGCTGTCGCTAAACCGTGATGAGAGCTGGTGTTCACTCTGTGCAGCATTCGGCGGCGGCGACGCACTGCGACCCGGAGCTGACCTCCCAGCTGAACCACGCGACGCGCGCCGCCTTGTCGATGACGCCGGGCCACGCGGCCGGCGAGACGCCGGTGCTGATGAGCGGCGCGGGTCACGACGCCATGGCCATGGCCAGGCTGACCAAGGTAGGCAATTTTTAAGCTCCAGGTGCCATTGCCCGTTGCATCTGCGCGCAAGAATGGTGCCCTGACGATCGTCGTCTTGGGGTTGCAGATCGGGATGCTGTTCGTGCGCGGGGGCGTGAGCCACTCGCCGGAGGAGTTTGTGGCCGACGACGACGTCTGGGCGGCGGGGCTCACGCTGGTCAGCTTCGTTGAGCAGAACGCCTTGAAGGAGCTGTGAACATGATGATTCTTTGGTGCGTAGGTTCGTAGCCTACAATTGTACATATAAAACTCGTGTTAAACTGCGCGAAGAATAAATGAACATCTTTTTTCTTTTTTGAACTGGTGCCAAAGCTTATATTCATAGCAGAAGGAAAAAACGAAAAAAAGAGTCTTTACAAGAGCCGAGGTTTGCACAGGAAACCAAGGCAATCAAGTGGATTCATGGGTTGCTAATCTCCACATGTTTATATCATCTAATAGTCTCTCCCACACATGGAGAGCGGGGCTAAACTTGTTTGAGAAGACTCGGGAGTTTCGCTCTTTCCATAAGTTCCACAAAGCGTAGATTAGAGTCTCATCCACCTCCTTTAGCCTGGAAACTTGAACGCTGTGCTTGAAATCTAGCATTGCTGACAGGTTTTGTGGCAAGATACCATCCAGAGCAAATTGATGTTTTTGCAAAAGCTTCCTCCACATTTCTTGGGCAAAATCAGACCCAAAAAACAAATGATTAGAAGTTTCGGGTGCTACTCCACAGAAACTGCAGAATTGAGAATTTGGCCAGCCTTTTGCTTGAAGTAGGTCGGCAATTGGAACACGATCCCAAAGAACCGCCCAAGCAAAGAAGCGACACTTACGCTCTGCTTTAGCCTTCCATATCCTGCTGAAATTCTTGGCAGCATACCTACCATGGAACTGGATGTTGTACACAATTGCTGCCGAATATAGACTAATATCATTCCAGCGCCAACTGATCCCGTCCTCTTGATTAGTGAGATTAATGGACCTTATGGCAGAAAGAAGTTTGAAGCATTGGGTTAGCTGTTCAGTGTTGACTATCTTGCGCATGATAGAAAGCCACCTGTTTCCATTAAGTTCAAAACTTATAGACCGCCTCGGACTCTTATGCACTAACTAGCTCATACCGGTATAGCTAGAGTGTCACCCGTCGGTGCACACCCTTGCCCGTCCTCTCAAGGCAGGGGACCAATTACTCCACTCCCGTGGAGTGCCTACCAAGTAGGACTTCAGAGCACTCCGGACTAGTCACTTTTGACTTTCTCACCGACCTCATCGGACTAGTCAAAAGTGACTTTCTCACCGACCTGGCTCATATGCACATGATGCAATAATGTCTCTTCTCTGTCATACAACTATCATATACCTCCATCACTTAACTATAAATAGTAGAACATTTAAATTGCATCAAAATAATAAAAGCCCTCCTTCCAACCAATCAATAAGAACGATCACAAAACAATCAGACCACACAGTCATATAGCATCAAACCAACACTTGTTTAACATATACTTGCCTTCACTAGCCTCAGGCTAGGACAAACCATGGGTAACATCGAATTCGCACCAGAACCTACAAAAAAATTAACACATCTCAACACCAAGCTTCTACAGATAGCACAATAGATAAACCACGTCGCCCCTACACCACCCCTTCTCCATCACCATCTAAACCACCTCTATAAGGCCACAAAAGCATAGAAATCAATAATTCCAATTTCTGGACAGAAGTATTAAAACGGGCATTTCTCCTAAACCAGTTGTCCAAATTGGGTGTTCTTGGATGTTTTGGAAAACTAAGAACGAGACGCAACTTTCATTCCATAAGAACTAGTCCCAAATCTTAATGGAAACACCTCGAAATTGAGGCGCAACCTACTGCATGGACGATTCCAGGTTTGATTCTCAAAATTGACCTCTATGGATAGCAAATCCTTCCTAAATCCCATCCTACACATCTCATACAACATCTATTTGCAGAAATTAAACACCAACTTCAAAGGTTTACACTCTCCACCAAAACCCTAGCCCTTTCTTCCTCTTTTCCCTTTCTTCCTCCTTCTTCCCCACTGCCTCCACCACAATGCCCAAGAGCAGATCGTGGGCAACGCTAAGGAACGGTGGCAGTTACCTCGTGCAAAGTGCGACGATGCAAGCACGGCGTCGGCGATGGAGGCCTGCACAACGCAGCGGCGCCAACAATCAGGGTTGCGCGGCCACGAGACGGTGGTGGCGCGGCCACTTGATGGCGGAGCGGCGGCGTCGGCGTGGCCACGAGGCAACGACGCGACGGCGGCACGGCTAGGCGACGGCAGCTCGGCACGAGATGGCGGCGGCACGGCCATGGGCCGGCGACGGCTGCTGTGGGGATGGGCGGCGGCTAGGTTTCTCCTAGGGAAACCGTTGGTGTGCCCCCCACTGCCTCTTATCTCCCTTAGGTGGGCTGGGCCTGGGCAGAGCCCAACGGGCTATCACAAGCAAGCTCTTTACGCGATTGTCCATTGAGTCATCTCGATGTCCATAAAGTTAGTTTATCCCCATTCCCCAGGTCAACCTGTACGGATGCATGAAACAGATCCTCATCAGTTTCGTTACAAGGAAGGTGTTGTTCGCTCCAATTCCTATTTGGCTCCGTCGAGGAGAACCACAACCACCTCAGCCGCAAAGACCTAGCAAGAATTGTGAGGTCTTTGATTCCAAGCCACCCAAAATCTTTGGAGTGTAGACGAGAGACCATTTGACCCAGCAGTGACCACCGTTACAATTTTCAACTCCTTTCCAAAGAAAACTTCATCTAACTTTGTCAATCCTTTTAATAAACCAAGAGGGTGGCTCAAAACAAGTCATGAAATATACCAATATCGGCGTGAGTACGGAATTGATCAGCACAATTCTCCCTGCTTTGGAGATCCATTTCCCACCCAAATCGGAATTTTGCTTCTGACCTTACTAAGTAGTGGAAGAATGTCCAACCTCTTTAGGTTAGTTGGCCTCAACGGGAGACCTAGGTAAGAGCATGGAAAGCTCTTGACTGGCATCTAGAGCAAGTCGAGGAAATGTTGTGAAACTATTGACCGGAATTTGATGGGATACGCCTCACATTTGGAGTGGTTTACCCGAAGACCAAATGATTGGCTAAACATAGTAACTATTTCCTTCTTGCCATAGAACCACTGAGGATCATGCTGGATCGCGCCACGGATCTCAACCTCCTCCCAGCACTGCCGAATGAAGCCCATAGGTTGAGGATTTCTATGTATGCTGATGATGTGGCTTTGTTTGCAAACCCCGAAGTGGGAGAGCTCAAGATTATCTAGCTATGAAAAGAGGTGGAGATAGGGAATCACCTTGTCTAACTCCTCTAGCATGCATGAGACCATCTCCTGGAATTCCATTCAATAAAACCCTCGAATTCGAAGCAGACAAAGAAAGGGATATTCAATTGCGCCATTTTTGACCGAAACCAAAGGTCTGCATGAGCTCCAAAAGATATTCCCGGCTCACACTATCAAAAGCTTTCTGGAAATCAAGTTTAATAAACATCGCCGAGATTTTCTTTTTGTACAGGGCCTGAACTATGCTCTTCATTGCTAAGAAATTGTCATGGATAGCTGTACGGTGGATGAATGCACGATGTGCATTGGAAATGAGCTGATATATCACCGAGTTCTTCTTCTACCTTGTTCAAAGTGTGTTACGTTTATTTGTTAGAAAATAAATTTAATTTTCTAGTCTTTTTTTTAATCACGAAGCTGCCCTAAAAACGAAGTGGATTAATTTTGAGAAACAAATTATGAACTTAGCATTTAACTCGTATTAGCCCAATCAATTAATTCAATTCAACTATTTCGAACATTCTGGCGACCTCCCTATCTCTCCCTTTGTGCCCTTTTATCCTAGCTTTGGGGCACAAAACCCTCGTACTTAGGGGTGGAAATGAGCAAAGTCTAAGCAAGCCAACCCCTGACTCAGGTTGGCTCATTAGGTACCGAGCTGAGCAAGGGGACCGAGCTGTAAATAGGCTTGGTGGTAGCCCGCATGAGTCCGAACCATGAGCCACGAGCCACGAGCTCGAGGTCGAGTGAAAAATAGGCTCAGATGAATGATGAAGTACGAGCCATGAGACGAGGTCGAGCGACTCACGAGCCGAGCCTGAGCGAGCCAGCCTCTGGCTTGGCTCGGTTGGTTGCACGAGATGAAAATGGTGCTCAACTCGTGCTCGTTTCGAAACGAGACCGAGCCGAGCCCGAGCAGCTCGTGAGTTCTGGCTCGTTTTCCAGACCTACTCGTACTACAAGTGGGTGTCGCGGCCTTCTTTGTTTGTTAGACCTGCGAACTTTGTCATTCGTTAGATTATTGCTCCAAGATTCGTCCAATGCTTCTTATATGCCGTAGAAATTTTGTAAAATATCTTTTGTAGAGGACTGTCCTCTCATCCATGGCTCCTCGGCTGCATCGTGGTTCTTGGAATTCTGGTATGGTCCATGTTCGGTTTGTAAAATTTATAATTTTTGTATAAACCATTCATTGTAACATATTTTTTAAGGCTGCGTAGGTTTTTTTCAAAGGTCTTAAAAAAATTTTAAAATACAAATTTTAGCATTTGTTAATCTCCTTTCAAAAACCGTCAATTTTTTCGATTGCAATCAAAACCAAACCATCGGCCACCAAACACTGGCAGCCGCACCTCCCTATAGTGCTACTCTGGAGTATATTGTGCCGCTCGCGGTCGCGGCCGGCTCATGCTTACACGCGGAGAGAACCGGTTTCAAAGAAAAAAAAAACGTGGTGTGTGGCCGTCGATGCGGGCCCAGGAGTATGGTGAGCGGATTGGGCTGAATGGTCGGTGAGTGAATTGGGCTGGACTATGATGGGCCGCAGGACCACGCCGAGTCCTCCCTTGGGCTTGCGAGCAGGCGGGAAGGTTGAATGGGCCGACAGAACAGTTCACTCGGAAGTAGAACCTCGCGCGTTGGGCCTTTCCCAAAAGTCACGCTACTACTCTCCGTATTTATGACGGTTTACGTTCTTTGCAACATGAACATGCCAGCAGTAATCAGAGATGGTAGATACGAGTAACGAGGAAAAAAAGGTCATATCTGTGCACACTGCACAGCACAGTGGAATTGAACAGCTATTTATTGACGTGGTTTTTTTAACAATCTGGAGATGACACATAGGATACATGGCATTTTAGTACAGCATTAATTGCAATCTCTCACACAAATCTAATTACAAAAAAAGCACACAAGCCCTTAAAATCGTAAATACAACTGACACGAATACAAGTCTAGCTACACTTAAGTGCAGCCAACATTCATGAATAAAGCTTTTCTTCGATCATGCCAGCCTCACACACATGTATCACCATTCCAGCTCATCACATCTGATGCCCTGCAACCATCTTCCATCCCATCCTTAGAAATTAAGCCCTCTTTGGTTCGTAATTCTGATACGATCGATTCTAGTCCGGTTTGTAAAATTTCTCATTATTGTATGGACCATTCACTTTAATATTTTGTAATATTTCTTTGAATCTTTGTGCCTTTTTTTTTTATCAAAGATCTCAAAAATATTTTTAAATGAATTTTTCAACATTTCTGATTCTCCTTTTAAATGCCCTCAACTTTTCTAATTACAACCAAAACCAAATCATAACCACGAACCAAAGAGGACCTAAATGAACACTTCAGGCAACAAAAGCAAGAAAATGGAAATAGAAACCATAATATAGTAGTGAAAACCAACCCAGGGGTTTACTGTGATACATAACAAAACGACGGTGGAAACCATAATTTTCTGCAAAGAGCTCAAATGAAAGGATAGTTTCTAAAAATAGAGATATTGAAACATACTAAATATGGAATTTTCTTGTTCATGCGAACCCTAATTCCGAAAATAAGGGCCATAATCAATTATGGTGCGGATCCAAAATTTAGGCCGATCAATGGAAGGAGGGGTGACCTGGCTAGTCGCATAGAGGACTAGAAGAGGCGGCTGCCGGCTGATGGCAGGAGGATGCGGCGGAGAGGATGAGGGAGCAACCAATTCAGGAGGTTGGATTAGGTTCGAGAGGGGTGTGTTCATGGGAAGAACAAAAACATAGGACGTTATCTGCCAAAATATTTAATTGTGGAGGGCTTCTAGCGTGCTTGATCTCAACCTCACAAACTCAATCCAAGAGCCCTAATATGGAGTTAGCACATTAGCACTCAACCTCACCAGCAGTGTTTTTGCATGAGTGTGACCTAACTCCGAAACGAGCATGGGCAACCACTCACCGGTCATGGTGAGCCTGACCAGCCCACATGCATGCGGACAATCAAACACGCCGTTAACAATAACAAGGACCGCAAGCTAGGCTGCAAGTGAACAAGGAGAAGTGTAGGCATGGTCGGTAAAACAGCGAGAATGGGTGAGACCGTGAGGCGGGCACGAGGGCGAAGGTTCTGCGTGCATCCCCAGGCCATGGCCAGCTGGGACGGGCATAGTCAAGGCAGGAAGGATGGCATGCAGGGCTCTCTCAGGTCAGATGCCCGAATCATATTCATTCATACGCCTGTGTGACCAAAAAAACCTGCCAAGATTCTCCCTCTTTTGTAACCAAATAAAAGGCTCCCTCCTCCTTGTCCCCCCTGCGCCCTAGCTACCTAGCTCTCCTCTGCCTTCTCACCCTGGAGAGAGACAGAGAGAGTGAGTGAGAGAGAGAGCATCAGAGCAGGCAAAGCAAAAGATCTCCGATCTCGTGACATCCGTCGATCCGGCAAGGTACACACGTACGGCACGTACGTACGCACGTGTAGGCAAGCATGCGTGCATGCTTCTCCCCTCGATCCCATGCACAGACACGCGTACGTACGGTGGTCACGCACCCGCCATGCACTGATGCACGGCACATGCGTCTGCTGACAAGGCAGCACGCGCGCGCGCCGCATGCACGTACGCGCCAACCCCGTTTTCTCGTACGCACGTGACCAGAGCGGCAGGACGTTCCTGTTACTCGATTCCATTTCACTATTAACTATTTTCTCTATTTTTTTATTTTTTTATAATTTACACTACACTCTAAAAAGATTCGTTCCCTTCGTTAGCAACTCTGTTTAAAACTGCAGTGTTTGCTACGAATGCTCTGTTGTGTGTAGCAAGTACTTTTAGATAGATATGTATAGATCGATGTGATTTACGTGTAAACTAGTTGCACGCAGTAAAATGTCCGTAGGCTATCAACAAGTGAGACGAAAACATTTCGTAGCTAGGTAGATATATAGCAGCACCACGTGTATATATACGCTTGCCGTGTGTTCAGTCTTCTCCTTGTTGCATGCATATGGGCTTATACATGCATGCACGTACGCTCTCTCGCACCACCGCATGCATGCGTGGACGCCGATCCTGCTTACGTCATATATGGAATAATATCTTAATCTTACGTCATAGCTAGTTAAAGATAGGATTTATTTTTTATACGGCACGCGAGCACGTAGCTAGCTAGTAGCTAGTGCAACCATCCTTTTTTAATCGAACCATGGAGTAGTGCTGACCGAATAGGCCGATATATCCGGCAAAACCAAACCAGGCCGGCCTGTATTATTCACGAACCGACCGGTTCGGTGAATTGAACCGTATCTGGGTTGGCATCTTGATTTGTCGGGCTGGCCTAATTTGGTTCGCATAGTAGCGGCTTGGTTCGGTTCGGATCAGTTCAGTTCGCTTCTGTTGTGTATTTATTTAATTCAATATATGTATTTCTCTATATATTTTCTTTAATTTATAATCTATATTTCAGTTCAGTTCGCTACTATTGTATATTTATTTAATTCAATATATGTATTTCTCTATATTTTTCTTTAATTTTTTATTTATATTTGTGAAATATAATAGTTTTACTTAATATTTTATATTTTTTTAATAAAATAAATCGACCAATAAAAAAATCAGGCTTGCCCGGTTCAATGTGCGAACCGAACCTGAGCTGAGACTTCGGCCGGTTGGCCTGGTTCATATAGTAACCGAACCAATCGGACCCAATCCGGATCAACTCGTTGGCCAGGTCTGGCACGTAGTTCCTCGGTGGTGATTATTGTAACCTTTGGTTTTTTTTTTTTCATTTTGCCACCGAAATATATGTTACCTCGACTCGTGTTTGCCATTGCCAAATTTGGTAAAAAAACATATAGAATAAAAATAAAAATCATATTCCAAAATTTGTATTAATAAGCTAATTTTAGCGAAATCAGCCGGTTTAAAAACATTTTTCAGTAAGGTTTATTGAAAAGGAAGCATTGTTCACTATGGTTTACTGAAATTAGTGAATAAAATGAGGTTGATCTACTCGGAGAACGAACAATTTTAGCACAGTATCGAATCTAGGCAATTTTGCAAGAAACTGAGCGGGGGCAGCAGGGTGCCATCAGGCGCAACGCACCTACATATTCGCCTGGCACAACCGTTGCCGAGACTAGGGAGGAGTGGATAAGATCACTGTCCTAGGGAGGGATCAATGAAACCGCTTGGTGTAAATAATATAAATATGAAGGTTACAGATTTGATACATGAGGAGTCCATGGAATGGGACCACAATTTGATCAAAAGCCTGTTCTTGGAGTTTGATGCGAATGACATCTTGGATATCCCTCTGCCGTCTCATCCACAATAAGACTTTTAGGCATCGGCTCATACTAACATTACAGGAATCGGGTTCAGTAAAACCGTCAACACATGTATTCATACCACCGACATAGGTATTTGTCGGCGGCGCCACACTACACCGCCGACGTACCGTCGACAACACAGGCTCAATTTGTCGACGTCCCTGCCGACAAAGACGCATACGAGGCTTGCCACTTGGGTTAAGACTGTGTCGGCGGCCCATCTAGCCGTCGACACAAGCTCCCCCTGACGGAACTTACGGGATGACTGCGCTCTGGCTAGTGGACCTCACATGCGAACGCTGGCTCGGTACCTGGCAGATCAATGTGGTTGGCTTATTGCTGGCGGCCGACATTGTGCTGTCGTTGGGATTTTAGCCACCGACATTGAGTTTTTGACCGCCCACACTGTTTTCGTTTCTTGTAGTGCGAGGAAGGTGTACTGCATATTTGCGTGATTATCTCGTATTTGATATTGATTTTTTAATCTCGTATTATATATGGATTTTTAATTGCTTTTATTTTATTATGGTAGCGGATGTGAACTATTCTTTTAATCTAAACCTTTATAATTTAGACCCACAACAATCAATGGTGTAGATATTCTCTTTTCTCTCCGATTAATATGAGGATTTCTATTATTTTAGGATTAGCGTAGTGGTTTCATTTAACTTTGCTTTCGTATAATAAGGAGTAGGTGTCAAGCGCATTTCCGCGGCTATATTTATGTCATCAATATTTAACCTAACATAGATTTAATATTTCATTATAAATTATTTAATATTTTATTGTAGTTGATGCGAGATTTTTCTTTTGATATGACATGGACTCTTATGTCTATTATTTTATTTCAAATTGCAGCAGTTATAGACGGATTATTTTACACCATTATAATCCGAACCTCCGATGACATACGCATATGCAATGATGGGGAATGTGAAACCCTTCAACCATTACACCCCCCTTCTTTATTCCCACGGCCTGACATCCATGCATGAATGAACCCTCCGTTCTCCCACCGATCGATCCGTCCGTTCGCTCATCTATATACGCACCGATCTGCGTGCCCGCAAGCCAAATCTATCCATCGCATCAGGCTTCAATTCGCAGGGACAGATCGAGCCGTCACCGATGGATCCATGAAGCTGGAGCCAGGGATCTGGGTCAGAATATTGAAGGGGGTGGCAGCACTGTGCAAAAATGGAAGTGGAGTGGCACGAGAATGCCGGGAGGTGAGGGCAGGGACAGCGACGCGAGAGCGCAAACGGCAACGAACAGATCGGATGCATGCCCGGTGTCGCCGTGGCCTCGTCACAGCTCTTGGCCTCTTCTCCTTCTTCCGACACATGCTACATGATGCAACACACATCTCTCTCTCTCTCTCTCACCCCTACATATGTATAGCTAGCTTCTCTCGAGACCTCTGTCTCTCTCTCTCTCTAGGCCTCTCTAGCTTCATGGCAGCTAGATTTTGGGAGGAGGAAGACTGATGCCCTGTGAAGCTAGCTTCGAGTTGGCTACTTCATGTCAACTCGAGCATAGAGCGAGCTACTAGTAGCTAGCAATCCACAGCTACAAAATGCCCTAGCCAGTCGCTGCACTGCACAGACATATCCTGCTTGGTGGTGGCAGTGGAGTACTAGCAGGTTTGTCCTCCATGGACGCAACGAAAATTCTTCGCTGCTCCTGTGCTCCATGCAAGCTAGCTGAATCAGACGGGCAATTAAGGCCTCGTACATTTCAGCTTAACGTAGCGTAGCGTAGTGTTTTAACAAAATTTTTCTTTTTTATACAGCCTATTTGGTAGTGTTTTAACAAAATTTATCTATTTTATACAGCCTATTTAATGTAATAATTTGTAATGATTTTTCTTAGGTTTTTAAGTAGTGCTCTTAAAGATTCTAAAACTATTTTTAATTGTTTTTTAATAACATTTAAATCTTTTTAAAAAAACTTTTGAATTTTATTGAAACGCTACACTATGATAAGCTGAATTGTATGAGGCCTAAGTGGTGATTGCTGGATACGCGTGCATGCTAGCGTGTGTTTGTTGTGAACTTAAATATTTACTTAATTAGCTAGGGGTTACGTTATCGGTTATTTATCCTCTTCAATTCAGATTATTGCAAGGAGAATTTTCTGTGTATATACAAAAAGACTAGCCGGCGAAAATAAACCGACAAATCTATAAAGACGAAAATAAGCATGTTTTTGTCACTAGTAGGAAAATAAATTAATTTTTATTTGCCCAGGTGGTCAACGAAATTACTTCGTCAATTCCCCAACCCGGCGCATGGGCGGACGGAGCAGCGGCCCTTTCAAAAACCGACGAAATTATGTGCATTTTATTTTGTTGGTTCCTGCTCAGCCGATGTGTTCATCGACTTCTCTCAGATCGACGAAAGATTTTAAGATTTCTCTAGTATAGTTTGTTGCCTCGATGATATCGGCCGTGACGATTTAGCCTTAGAATTTACCTGAACACATCGGAAAACCATAAACACCTGAAACATCTGGACGTGCAAATATAATTCACATTTCACCTATCCTTTTTTGACATTTAATCCAACTCAATAAAAGAACATTCTAAAATATTGTGTATATTTTTTAAATCACTTTGCTCCAACATTATATGTGCATTTAGAACATCCCAGTTATAGATGGTCAAATGGGGCGGGCTAAAAGGGCCGGCACGAGGCACGACATTTTGGCTCGGCCCGAAGTACAGCACGACACGATATAGATAGGGTCCGGGCCGGCACGGCACGATCGGTCAGGCCGTGCTTGGGCCGAAGGCTAGGCCCGTGGGCCGGCACGGGCACGACACGATTAGTTTTTGTTTTATTTTCATTTAATAGTATGTATATTATAACAAACTATAATGAAATATACACAAACGAACAAGTGTCCTACTGGTTATCAAAGGTGGAAACAAGTCTTAGATCTCAGATTCAAAGCCTGGTGGCATCATTTTTACCTATTTTGAGGATATTTTCTTAGCCATTTGTTAAATGGGTCAACATGGCCCATCTAGCCCGCCTTGCCTTGGGCCAGTCCGGCATGGTTTTGCAGGCTATCGTGCCGTGCCTGGGCCTGGGCCTCGGCCCATGGGCCGGCATGGCACAGCCCATTTCTTAGCCGTGCCTAAACGGGCCCTTCCTTGGCCATCTAAAGGAGGATGATCCCACCCACTCCTTTATTCCTTATCTCCCCTCTCGTCATCATGCGTGGATGCTCCTTCTCTCTTCCTACTCCTCTCCTCTCCCTCCCCCTCCTCCTCATCTTCTTCCATCTTGGGCGATTGGGCTTAGGCAGTGGGGAAAATTCTATCTCGACTATGCCGCTATGGTGTCGGCTGCAAGTCCGGCATGCTCGAGAGCACTGGAGTTGTTGAACCACGTGGGTCATAGCAACATTGACCTAGGGTTTGGCTTGCATTCCCTCAAGTTTGGCACTGTCCTCAAGCATGGCTTGGTATGCCAATGTGGAGGCGCAGCGCGTGCTTGTGCGCCTGATTTTCATCGACCTTCGTCCACGTGTGTCAGCATCTAGGCTTTTTTCAACCTTGCTTTAACCCGCTATGCAGTGTTGCAACTGACAGTGAGTAACACCTTGCACCCTCCTAAAAATAAGTAAACTCTTTAGTTTGACACCCGTCAGCTAAAGGCCAAATACCAGTAGAAGAAGATAAGTATTGAACCAAATAAAGTAACGTCCTACTACAAAGTGAACAAGATGGGTGGATAGGTGTCAATGCAAGTGCAAAATGACTCATCCGAGGTAGCTCCATCTCAAGAGGAGGCAAAGAAAAGGAGTCATCTAGCACAAAGAGTCTAACATGATGATAAGATTACCAGAAGAAGCGGGATAACCACATCGCTAGCATGGAGAGAGATGGAGAGGAGCATTCTATACCAAAAAGAATCATGTCATTTGTATGCACAATAGCTAGAAGCAATGTTTGTCTGTAAGGTGGGAGCCACAGCTTGCTTACAAGCCTAGATGCTCTCCATAAAATAATTAGAGGCAATATTCACATATCTTAAACTTGGATCCACTAGAGACGCATGCCAAAAAATCATTGCTGATGTCTAGTCGTTAAGTACACTATACTGTAATGGGCCAACATTATCCGCAATGACCTGCAAGAAGTGTATTATAAAAAATGTGGACAATATTGTTGCATGCGGATTATAAATACCTATCAAAATGTTATTTATATAGGTCGAAGTCAGAATTATTGAGAAACTTCGATAAAGATGTTTTGAAAATACACATATTTAAAATACAACAATATTGTAAGAACTCTTATAGTTGGGTTTGTCGGGTCATCAATAATTCGATATCCCTTTTGTACTGTGCCAACAAGGTCAACACCGACATTAGCAACTTACCAGCTTATCCGGGCTTGAGAGAAGGTGAGGTAAGAGTGTACGGGTAATCGTTACAAAGGGACATGACGGAAGTCGAGGCAGGAGACGAGCAGACACTAGGAGTCTGGGACAGCTCCCAGCAAGGTAACCAATACTACACCTAAGCCATCTCGTTGGGTCGCGACCGTAAGGAACTCTCGGTGGCTTGAGGCTAGGACCGAAAGCACCATGGTCGAAGGGAGAAAGGGAGGAGATGATGGAGCTGCAGCGAGAAAAGTAATCATTTTAGCTTTATCATAGATTCAACTTTACATCTAACCAGCACCCTGTTTAGAACAATTATCTGCAATTGCACAACGACGTTTCAACAATCTGGAGCATTTAGTTCAGTTGAGCTCAAGGAACAACTTATTATGACTCCAAAGTAAACAACTATTTTGTTGTCATATCATTTTGGGCTACACATGACTTAGATTAACCATTGTCCATCGCTTATCTAATTAGTCATCTATATACGGGAAAATAGGATGTATGACACTCAATTGGTGTGTTTGGTCCAAACTGAAATTAAATTGTTTCGCTTTTTGATGTATGACACTGGACACACCTATTTTTTTTTTATAGATGACACATTGGGTATTTTTTAAATCTTCCCCCCTTTCTTCATTTTCCCTCTATCTTTCATGTTTTATGGTGAAATGACCAAAATGGCCTTGTCTTCTTCCTTCTTTCCTCCTTTGCCAATGGTACCCCAACTCACCATGGCCGCTATTGTAATCGTGCTCGCTTTGCTATTGCCCTAACTCACGCTGCCGCACCAGGCACGCCGCCACTGTCTTGAGCCACGCACCATGGCCGCTGCCAACATTGAGCTTGCGTCGCGTCGCTCACTCGCCATGGGCGCTGCCACCCCAAGATCGTGCCTCTGTCAACCCCAACTCACGCCACCGCCTCTCCCCACCTCTGCCATCTACACGGAACTCCGTCCATCTCGACGGCAAAGCATGGGGGTAGGGATCTCGACAGCGAAGCATGGAGGAGAGAGGCAAGGCAGAGGGCAGGGCGCGGCGAGCTTAGGCGTGCTGGGCCAGGGAGATGGCCGACGGTAGGCAGATAGCCGACAGGATTCCAAAGATCAGAGAGGGGGGGAAGGAGGGAGGAGGAAGAAGAGAGGAGAGTCTGATGGATAGGTCCTGGATGTTGGTGGGAGGGGGAGAGAGAGAGAGTAGGGGCATTTAGGCCATTTCATCCATTAAAACGGGAAAATGGGGGAGAAACGGGGAAATAGCCGAAAAATCCTAAAAAAGTAGTCTGACGTCGTTTAGCAAAAGGTTCACCGATTTAATGTCAATTTGCTCCGAACACACCAATTGAATGTGATGCATCCTATTTTCTTTCTACATACAGAGCGGTGGTAAAGCTTCCTTGGAGCCAATGGCTTGGCCTTCCGTATATAAATGCAATTTCATTAATCATTAGTAGTGTTTATAATAGTGGATTTTAATTAATTTTAAAAATTGTCTATGCTATATATGCTAATTTATAACAATAAGTGTTGGCAACTTAGGTTATGTTCTTTTGGGTGATTTGATCAACTGAAATGATTGAATTACAAGAGTTTCTCGAGATTGTCTCGAGATTCAGATTTATTTCGTTTGACTTGTTTTTTAAAGCGTTAAGAGCCATCTTCAAGACAACGAAAAAAACGAACTTAAAAATCCAAAGCATAGGTTTTTAAAACGTTGATAAGTCGTTAGCCGTTAAGCAACTGTTAAGAACGTAGCCACATGCTCTGCCACTACCGACTATCTCCCTGCACAAGCAACACACATGCATATAATAACGGGGGGTTTGATTATTTGCCACTCTCAACATTGGGTCTCGCTAAAATACCACTCTGGCCCACGTGTAATACACTCAGATAGTCCCACGTGTAATACACACAGGGTGGCATACTTAGCGAGTACCAATGTTGAGAGTGGCAAATCGTCAATTTTTTCTATAATAACAGAGCTAGCTAGGTAGGGACAAATCAAAACTGGCCTGCTTGCCGCCAGCATTTAGCAAGGAAGAAAACTACTAACAGCTTAGCAAAACGAACTGATGACGACAATAATTACATTTACTCCAAAGTTTCCCGGAAACTAGCTAGTGGAGAATGCATCTACGCAATCAGACAAACGATCGGTTCACTATCATTTGCACTTTTCCATTGCAAAACCGTTAGATTTTTTCCTTGCTAAGGTGTGGTTCACATGAAATCCCTCGGCATCTTGCGTACGTATCATTTGCCCCCTGGCCCAGCCGCTCTCCCTCTGTCTAGTCGCTTCACTCTTCACATCTGCAACAGTGCAAAGTTATTGCAGCTCGCTCGCTAGCGAGCTCTCACTGCCACTGAGCCACAGCCTCCCTCTCCCACACACTATACAGTATACACGCGCCGAGCCCCAGCTCCTGTGTGCCAGCTATGCTGAACCCTCGCCACCTGCCGCTGCCACTGCCGGCCGGGCACGGGCGGCAATCGTCGTCGTCGTCGGCGGCGGTGGAGATGGACCCGCGCGTGTGGCGCCGGCTGCCGCCGCTGCTGTTAGACCGCGTGCTGGCGTGCCTCCCGACGCCGTCGTTCCTCCGTCTCCGCGCCGCCTGCCGCCGCTTCTACCACCTCCTCTTCTCCACCCCGTTCCTCCACTCCCACCTCCTCCTCTCCCCGCACCTCCCCTTCTTCGCCTTCGTGATTCCCTCCGCCGGCCACCTCCTCCTCCTCCTCGACCCCACCGCCCCGTCCTGGTCCAGCCTCCCGCTCCCTCTCCCGGCGGCGGGTGGCGGCGGCGGCGGCTTCTCGCCGGCGGCGGCGTCCGCCGGCTTGCTGGCCTTCCTCTCCGACGCGTCCGGCCACAAGACGCTGCTCCTCGCCAACCCCATCACGCGCCTCCTGGCGGCGCTGCCGCTCTGCCCCACCGCGCGCCTCTCCCCCACCGTCGGCCTCGCCGCCGGCCCCACCTCCATCATCGCCGTCGTCGCCGGCGACGACCTCGTCTCCCCCTTCGCCGTCAAGAACATCTCCGCCGACACCTTCGTCGCCGACGCCGCTGCCACCGTCCCGCCCTCCGCCTTCTGGGCCCCCAGTTCCGAGCTCCCCCGCCTTTCCTCCCTCGACCCCCGCGCCGGCATGGCCTTCTCAGCCGGAAGGTACACAATACACTATACTAGCTCACACGCCCATGCCCTAGGTGATCCAGTGAAGCTTACACCATTATCCATTTCAGTTTAAGCCGATTAAAACGTTTTGCCTTTCAGAATCTACTTTTTATCTATTGCGTAGGTATTTTAAAAACGACTACAAACAATATAAACGAAGTAAATCAGCTTTTGAAAATCATATTAAATACCTATTGAACTAGAGCTTGAAATTTCAACTCCGCCAGCTTATCGTCGTTGCTGCAGGTTCTACTGCATGAGCTCCTCGCCGTTTGCCGTTCTCGTGTTCGACGTGGCGACCAACGCCTGGAGCAAGGTGCAGCCGCCGATGAAGCGGTTCCTGCGGTCGCCGGCGCTGGTGGAGCTCGGCGGCGGGAGGGACACCGCGGCGAGGGTGTGTCTCGTCGCGGCCGTCGAGAAGAGCCGCCTCAGCGTGCCACGGAGCGTGCGCGTCTGGACGCTTCGCGGGGGCGGCGGCGGCGGTGGCGCGTGGGCGGAGATGGCGCGGATGCCGCCGGAGGTGCACGCGCAGTTCGCGGCGGCGGAGGGCGGGCGGGGGTTCGAGTGCGCCGCGCACGGCGACTTCGTCGTGCTCGCAACCCGCGGGCCGGCGCCGGCGTCTCCGGCGAACGTGCTCGTGTTCGACTCGCGCCGCGACGAGTGGCGGTGGGCGCCGCCGTGCCCGTACGTCGGCGATGGCGGCGGCGGTGGGGCAGGGTTTCGGGTGTTCGCCTACGAGCCCCGCCTGGCGACGCCGGCCATAGGCCTCCTCGACGCCACGGCGCCGGTCGTCTTGCATGACATGCATGGTTAAGTACTTAATTAGGTGCTCGATCGCCTCCGTATGTGGCTGATGCATTAATGCATGGCTTCTTAATTCATGCCCAGTGCATGCACCTATATGCGCATGAGCTTAGCTAGCTAGGTTGTGATGTTGAGATGTTGTGTGACTTGTATCTCCTGCATGGATATGTTAATTTCTTAGCATGTACTAGTAAGCAACTAAGCACCCTATTTCATAAATCATAATTTAAGTATGCATGTTTGGGGATTAGCTAGTTATACGCATGCATCTTGTTTAATTTAAGTTAGTTATATTGCCCTATCCGTCAATTAATTGCCTCGTACTTTTGAAGTGTCTCTAAGAGTATTTTTTTTTATTTACATATGTGCGTTCTATTTTTTTTTATTTACATATCTTATTTACATATCTTGCGTACATAATGTATTGGTTTTGGCACGGTTGCTGAGGAATTGAAGCGTGTGATCGTATGAAGGTACTGTTCCCAAGAAAACCGATAAATTAATAGTTTCATGATCACATGCTTGAATATGCAGCATTATGTGTATTTACAATATTGGCGATGCATGCATTTCTTTCCAAAATATTTAATTAATAATGGTGGAGCTAGCAAATGAGATATAATTGCATGCAGGCTATTCTCCATAAAAATTAGTGTGGCTAACAAATCAACTTGAAATTATATCAGAGCTCTCTCTTTTTTAATCATAATTTATGGCCAAATTGTTACTCTGTTCTTAGTTATCTAAATGCACTCGCACCTATTAGCAGGAGACAGGACATAATGCTTGTAACTGTTTTGCCTTTGAAATACCTAGCTAGTTCAGAGTTTCCTTGTAAACTTACTGTAATAATTAATTACCTCAAACTGGTATCATTTGAAATGTTTCTGCATGAACTGTACACTGTAATATAGAGATTAATAGCAATCAACTAGCATGCATATTGTTAGAAAGACAAATCTGCAGGACTCTACCAGCTGCTTTGTGAGTACTCCACTGGGGAGCAACTGTAGCGCACACAAGTTTGTGATCCATCCACCAAAAATTTAGCGTTAATATATATATCATTTTGTACCAGAGCTATCCAAACAGAATTTAGCGGCCTAGCTAGTTGATCGTAAGTTTCAAATTAACTGTTGTGAACCCACCCATCACTGGTAAATAACACTACTGTTCCATTGATTAAAAACTTTATTAGGATTTAGGGGATTGTGCGGACTGTTCTTTTCTCGTGTAGTATATATAAACTGTAATGTTGACTCATGTACTCTGTAAAAATTAACAAGTGCTGTCCTAAAAAAGGGCGCATGCACAAGCAATTATTCGGATATCAAGAACATCAATGTAACACACATATACTTTCTCAAATATGATCAATGCATGGCTTCGAACATATATAAATTTATTATAAGTATTAACGTGTATATTTTTTGTTCATAGCATAAAAAAGAACATCATTCTTTTTGGGAATAAATTCACCATAATAATAATAATTCATGCATATCCAGAAAATCATATATATAATATGTTCAGGTGGATGATGTCCAATAGTGTCATGTGCCTGTGAGTGAAGAGTACTCATCGAATATATGTCGAATACTATACATATTTTTTTGAATATTATGCATCGAATATTACTGTCATTATTCATATATATAATCATATCCGCAAAAATACCTGAATATCCTTAAAACTATCCAAATCACTATCCGATTAATTCGATCCATTAGTCAGAACACACCTATACCAATTTCACCCCTAGTTGTAGCTAGGAGCAGACCTTTTTTCGGGCAAGGCCCTCCTACATTTATGTGATTTCACTAATCTTTAGTAGTATTTATAGTATATTATTAACTAATCTAGAAAACAGTGCCTCCAACATATGCTAATTTATATATTGGTAAGTGTTGGCATGCCAATAGGCAGAAACTTTAGCCCGTGCCTCGCTAGCAGCTCGGACTCGACTAATTGGTATTTGGCTTTGGCTCGGTCTTGGGTCGTTAGAAAACAAGCGCGAAACGATCATATTTTTAGCTCGGCGGCACAACGAGCATGAGCTGAGAGGAGCCTAGCTAGCTCGCTCGTGGCTCATTCATAGCCAAGTCAACCCACCCACTATATATATAAACAACGAACCCATCTAGTTGACACACGATAATCCACTGCACTCTAGTCTCCAACCCATATTTGTTTACATCATCCTTATCTAACCTAACCCTATCAACTCCCATATATCCCACTTCCCACATCTTGCATCTCCCACTCCCCACAGGAGAGCCCCTTTCCGCTACCTCCGCCCTCCGTCCAAATCTCGATCAGCCGTAGGTTGCTACCTCCCTCTTAAACCTAGTACTGCTTCTCTTCCCTACTTTTCCTACTCGAGGGCCACCTCCATCGCCACAATCCTTGTCGTATTTCTCGGCTCCTACCTGTTGGCGCCCTCCAACCCCCTCAAGTTTCTCTTCCATCTTTTTCCCAGAACCAACCCGACAACCCCTACAACATGGGAGCAGCCGGGCATCTAGCAGGACAACGGTGCTGCTGGAGGTTGCCTGGAAGGCAACAACAATTTTTTTTTGTCAAGGAGCCAACCATCGCTCGCAAACTTTACCGAGTCCAAACCAAGTAGGGTCTGATCATCCGAGCAACTGAGCCAGCTCACTCACAAACGAGACCCCAAGTAAAAAAAATAAATTAAACCATAGCTTGCTTAGATTCGGTTCGTTTCCACTCCTAGCTAGTTGGCACCCTTAGATTTGGAGCTTAACCCTCTTTGCTTTGCGGTTTGGGTTTGGTTTGGTTGAGCTAAAAAATAAACGCTTTCATATATGGTTTCTTGAGCTCGAACAGACATCATTTGAAACGTTTCCATATGAAATACTACAAACTCTAAAGAGATTAATTAACAGCAATCGTCTAGCATGTATATGGTTAGAGATAAATCGGGATTACAAGCCCTGCGAACTCTACTGAGTGAAACTCTAGCGAGCACAAGTTTGTGAATGCATCCACCCAAATTCGGGTCTTGCTTCTACCTTAAACTGGAAGTAATTTCTGTTGAATCCCTCTTGCCTAGCTAGAACCATAGTGTTGGACTGAACTCAAGAAGACGACGTGTTATACGGTGGACAATGAAACATCTTATGAATTAATATATTATTTCCTATCATAGCTACTCAAACAGAATCTAGTGGGCCTAGTTGATCTAGAAGAAGCGATACGAACCCACCCATCACTGGTAAATAACACAGTTTGTTCCATTGATTTTTCGCCATGGACAACAATTAATTACTTAGGATTTAGGGGATTACTTCGAATGTTAGTGTAGCATAATTAGTCGTGACTCGTGTAGTTTGTAAAAAACAATAAATGATTACCATCCTAGAAAGGGTGCCCAAGCAATTCATGGCCAAATATTGACATCAATGAAACACACTTTCTCAAATATGATCAACGCGTTCCAACATATCTGTACCATTTCCAGCTGTTCAATTTTCTGTAAAATCGACTTTATGTAAACACACGTCTGAAAAATAAAGATTTATTCTCTATGTTTATACTGTTTCTAGAAGCACTGTCTAACACTCACTTCAAGCGCTCTCAAGCTCATTTCAATCGAAAACAATATAAATAGAGGTCAGAGGGACTCCCTGTAATTAGGGAGCATAATAGGTTTTCTCTAAAACAGAAAGCGATACAGGGAGTCACCGCTAGAGAGTCTCTGAATTAAATAAACAAACGTGCCACATGGAGCACACTCTTAAATATATTCAGGTATATAGTTTCTGTGAGACTAGAAAATGTATATGCTAGAAGGGATAATATGCATGTACGGTGGGGCTATATTTGGCATGTACTACAGTGGAAGGGAGGAATCTCACATGAGTTTGCTGCTGTAGCTGGGCGTGGGGCCATGGGTATATTGTCAGCCAGCATGCAGCAGCAAGCAGGTACAATTCCTGAGGGGATCCGGCTGCCACTGCCAGAGCGCCCACAGGGACATGGGCTCCGATAGTTTCTTCGGACTTTGGGGGGAGAAAAATCAATGGAGCAGTACTGCAAGCTCCGCCGCCCTAGCTACTCCTCCAGCTAGCAAGTAGCAACTCGAATGCTGCATCATGCTTCCAAAGTGTTCCTCCTCTCCCTCCCTCCCTCCCCTCCGGTTCTACTACTTCCTGAAATTAAAAAAATCCTGGATCAGTTTGCCGTGGACGGTTCTTTTCCCTTAGAGCATGCACAGCAGCGCCGACATCAAGCAGCTGGCATCGCGCTTTGTACGCAGGAAATTGAAACGCCAGTCACACAACAATGCACAAATCTACGGGAGGGGAAAAATTTACTACTGTATGGATACAGTAATTTGCGGGTGTGCTAGGATGCTCTTAATTAAGGCCAAATTGTAATCTGCGAGTTATTTTCTGTACCAGCGAAATACTTGAGTTTGGTAGTCATTTTCTGAAAATCTCGGTGTCGAAGCCAGGAATTTTGGGATCTATACATAAGACTAACTGACGTTCTCAGCTTTGCCCAGTTTAGGCCATCCGTGCCCAAGGTATGGGCTGTTTTTTCTATGCATTTATACGGGGCTTAATAGCTTAGCGGACCGGGAGCCCGGACACGCGCACAGGGTCACTGGGCCCCAACTCCACCACCGTCGAAGCTCTCAGAATCAAGTTTTAGTAATGTTTTGGACCTCTCTAAGTTTCCTTATAACGATCCATTACTATTTTAATTATAATTTATGGTACTTTTTAAGTTGGGAACAAGCTCAAGTAAGACACTTTACTCATATTAAAATCTATAGCGTGTTATTTGTTTTTTTACAAGTGAAATGCTTCGACACTAATTGGTACCATCTTCAAGATCTCGGTGCATCTTCTTGAGCTCTTTGACCCAATGTTTAACAACATTTTTGGTCAGTCACTATTCAGCCATCTATCTATCTAAGAGCAGGTCCAATAGCGACCTAACTTAGATTGTTGATCCTTATACTATAACAAATACCCCCTCCAGTCATAAAAACAAGTCGCTGTTGACTTTTGGATACGCCTTTAATCATATTCGTCTTATTCAAAAAACTACGGAAGTTATTTATTTATTTTGTTATGATTTGTTTTATCATTAAAGTTACTTTAAGCATGATTTATATTTACGCATGTTTGTACTAAATTTTTGAATAAGGCAAATGGTCAAAGTCGTGTCCAAAAGTCGACGACGACTTGTTTTTATGACCGGAGGTAGTATAATAGAAGAGATGGAAATATAAATAAATGGTGGATGAATTGTGTTGGGCTGGCCTAATTAGGTCTGGAACTCTGGATTGGTAATGCCCTAAGGGCCCTAGGTGTCCATAAATGTTAGCTTTCCAGATGAAAAGGTTGCTTCACTCGTCTACCTCTCACTTTATTTCATTTGGTTCGGTTTAAAATTATGGTAGATCATTATCGAAAAGTTACATATTTTATTCACTCTTAAAAAACCAAACAAAATTATTACAAAATAGTTTTAACAACTTTTAAAAGAAACGTTAAGAACGTGCTTGGTTGCGAGAGAAACCCAATTTAGCTGGCATGAGGCGCATAGGCCCATTTGACCCAAGCTAAGCACACGTAATGAAGCCCCTGTTGGCAAATCGATCCGCACGGTAAAACGAAGTACATCGAAAACACAAAAAAATCAAAGACACATGATTTAACATGAAAAAACTATCGAAAACGAAGGGGAAAAAACCACGAGCGCTAGCCGGTGAAACGTCACTATATCAGAAAGAGTTTGCAAAACATCGAAGAGAACATATCCATCTTTCTCACGGCGGTGGCTTATATACAACAGGCGATGACCTAGGTCAAGAAAAACAAGCCTACCGACGACGGGCCTTCGCTCCGCTCCGTCAGAAACTGGGGCCTCCATTTTATCATAAATCAACAGCACTCTTAATTGTTCTTCTGTACTCGTAGTTTCCAGATTGGGCCATGCAAACTAGTATTGTGCCGCTCCAGCCACAAGCTAGTGTTGTCATATGCAAGACAAAGATTATGGGTTCACGCTGCATGCACCATCGCGTAGGTAGCACAGGCATTCATGTCCTCTCGTAGCACAACAGCTCGACCCCAAGCATGATGATCTGTCCCCTGTCCCTGGGCACGCACGTCGTCGCGCGCCTCAAGCAAACCCCGGCCCTGCCGCCGCACAGTACCGTGCCACTCAACATCTTTTCTACTCTCTAGTCAGATTTGCCATGCATGAGAGCCATCCGGTACGTGCCGCGCGCTCGTGTCCCGGGCCAACGTCATCTGGCCTCCCCGCGCCTTGTCGATGCACCTTGAGCATCGGCGGCCTCACCGGTGACGCTCCCCACACGAGCTATAGTCTCGGGGCGGACGCAGCAAAAAAAAATGATAGGAGGGGCTGAAGTTTAGTTTAAGTGGGACTAACTTCTCATCAGGCGACTGAGATTTATTTATCTCTCAGTCGATTTTCTGAGGCGTTGATCAAACACCTTCATAGGGCACATAAAAGATCCAATGAATATCCACGTATATGAGAAAATTGATTGAGAGATAAATAAGTCTCAGTCGCTTGATAACTAGCAAAGGTGTTAGTTTAATTACAAGTATGAAACGTAGCCCCTTCTTCTCTTCTAGTTTACAATAAAAATTATAGGTGGATCTAAGATGGAGCTATATTGTCATAGACAGCGTAGGTGAGGCTAGAGCCCAACCTGACTCGGTGCTGAGTCCGCCCCGGTCTCGGTTGATATAACCAAATTCTATGTATTTATGCGATAGGTTGGAACAACGAACTATCACCTTTTAGGCCTGGTTCAAACCTCAACTAAACACTAGTTGGATGCATCCCATGGACTTGATTGGGGGCATACGAACCCATACAACTAACGCCAGGATCTTCAAAAAAAGGTTACAAAAGTGTTCAAATGTTTGCAGTTTGATTTTGATTTTCATGCATGCGCTGCACCAGATTGAGCCCCGACGCCGCCCCTCCGGCCGGCCTGTCGTCCATTGCGCCCAGCAGCAGCCCGTTGCCGTCCCAGCCAGCGGCGGCAGGGGTGTGGTGTGAGGCGATCCCGACGGTGGCGAGTGCGGCGGTGCAAGCGGCGATGGACCATGCGTGCGGGTCGGGCGCGAAGGGCGACGCGGCGGCGGCCGGCGAGCCGCACTACGCCAAAACAGGGCAAATGTATCCCCCCATCTGTGTCGGTTCACTTTGAACCGGCACAGATGACCCTCTTCTGTGTCGGTTCGTGAGGAGGGAGCTTCTGCTCCACCCATCAGTGTCGGTTCAATTCTAACCAACACTGATGTACCACCCATCAGTGTCGGTTCGTGGCATGAACCGACACAGAAGGGGGTCGGGTGTCGGTTCGTGGCATGAACCGACACAGAAGGGGGTCGGTGTGTCGGTTCGTGGCATGAACCGACACAGATGTATACCTTTTCTGTGCCGTTTGTTCTTACGAACCGACACTGATGTATCTGCAGCCTACCAACCCACTTTTTGCCCCATCTTTTAGCCCGAGCCTTCTTCTTCTTTCCTTCCCTCTTCAACCATTCCTTCATTCTGTTTCACTATTTCTTCCTCCATTTCCACCATTGCTTATTCTTCCCTATTTTCTTCCTCTCCGATCTTTTTTGCATGGTCTTCTTCAACCTCATATGAAAAGTGAGTAATATTCACTCTCTTGCATATTATTTACTATTTCTTTTGCCTACAAATAGTGAGTAATTACTCTTTCTTAGATCTTGCATGATTTGGTTTGGTGATGAATTTTTTTAGTTCTTTCATATATCTCTAGGAGAATGTGGTTGATGAGGAAGAATACAATCAATTCGACGAGCAGCCACCTTTCGCCGTGCATATCCATCCCCTCCCCTCCCCGTCCCTCCCCAGCCGTCGCCGCTCTCCTCCCCGTGCGCCCCCAGCCGCCGCCGCTCCCCTCCCCGTGCGCCCCCAGCCGCTCCGCTCCCCTCCTGGAGTGAGGAATGTTTTGGATGGTAGTAGCGCCTTCTCAAAGGCGGACATTGTTCTCTGTTAACGACTCTTTCTCTGAACTAACTGATGGTGGGCTAAATCTTCCGAGAGATTGCTCAAACATGTAAAGCTTGGCATATAGATATTGCGACCAAACATCAGAAAATGGCATAGCAACTTTGTCAAGTCAGTAAATGCTGCTTGTCAAGTTTCTGTTGTCTAAATTATAGGAATATTTGATCTGTTACCTAATTAATAATTGAATAATAGGAATATCTGATCTGTTGTTTGTCTTATCATGCCCTTTTGTGTTTTTCTTGAGCGCAGGGGTGATTCTATATGATATCCAAAGGTTCCAAGGCGTCGGTCGAGAAAATTGATATGGCAAAATCTCTTAAATACATCAGTGCACCTTGGAAGGTTTGCTTGTGATGTTACATCTTATTTTGTTTGCAAACATCTCTTCACACAATCTCTCCTTCTCCCCTTGAATTTCAAAAACTCCTTACTTTTTTTTGGTCCCAGAACAAGGCTTCGAAATCTGAGGAACACAGGCCTGTAGCCTGTCCAGAAGTAATTCTTTGTGTAGATGTATTGCGACTCTTGTTAATCGTTTTTCTAAAACAGACAGGCATGTAATCGTTTTGCTAGAAGTGCTTTGAGCTCATTATATTAAATATTAATGTTGTGATGTGTTGAGGTTATTTATAATGATGTGATGTCTTTTGATTGTGAAGAAGTATTGTGGTGATATGTTGAGTTCCGTATCTCTACTACCTTAAAGCACCTTGTGGTCGTGGTGGTACTGCTAACTTGTGATATGGACCATCCAGCAAGGACTGGTCTCTGCGCACCGTTGGATCACCACCCCGATTCCATTCTCACACAGCCGCCGCTCCTGCCTCCCACGATCCGCTGCCGCTCCCACCTCCCACTCTCTCACTCCTAACCCTAACGCTCCCGCCTCCCACGATCCGCCGCCGCTCCCGCCACCCACGCTCCAACTCCCCCGCCAAGCGCGACCCCGACGCCTCCGCCGGCTCCTCCCCCTTCGTATCCACGTCCGCCTACGCCCGCGACGACAACGACGGCAAGGACGCCCACCGCTCCTCCCCTCTCCTGCCGCACCACCACCACCACCACCACATGCACCTCCTACTGTCTCCCGTCCGCTCCCTCCTCGCCCTCGAGGACCCCAGGTCCCCCTCCGCCTCCCTCTCCTACCGGATCTTGCTCGCCCTCGTCGCGTTCCTCCTCCTCGCTGCCCTCATCTCCGCGCCCTACCTCTGGTCCCACTTGGTGAGTTCCTTACCCTGTTACCCATCAGTGAATGAATACGATGCTTGAATGAATGAATGGGAACCTTTCAGGATGATTCCTTGGTTGAAGGGAAGAATATGAGCACGTAGCCTGTAGTTTTTGCACTAGGAGCAACACTTACTGTTTGAGATCTTGTTGCATTTGATGTGGAACATCCATTTTTTTGTAATAGAACCCACCACATGCTGAAATCTTAATGCATTTGCTGAAATATGATCTCTTTTACACTGAAAATAGAGAGACAAGAGTCTCTTTTACACTCCAAAACAGGGAGAGACATGAGTATTTCGAATCTTGTGCAATTAACAATGTTCAACACTAATGTCCATGTTCCAAGTAATCTATTTTTTCCCAAGGATAATCCAAAGGTAATAATTGTTTTCCAGTAATATGCTCCAAGCCCTGTGTTTCTTATTGGGGACATAATAATATTCTTGTCCTTGAAAATGGCTCCTTCATTGTGCTTCCTTTTCCTTGTTCTAATAAAGAACCGTTGAGACGAGGATTACCATATTTTACTTCTGTCGTTTCATTATTTTGGTAAGTAACTTGTTCTAGCAGAGCCATAAGGTTAGTTCAAGATTGTATACTGGGATTTAACATAACCATCTCTACTCCTTTAAAAGCTCAGGCCTCTATTACATTTTCATATGCACTTGAAAGAAAGATCAATTTGCATTTATTATGTTGCTCTTTCACGGTTATAACATAATCATGCTAAATTACACCGCTACCAGTTCTAACATTAAAAATTCATCATTGTTCCCTTATCCTGCCATCTGTCTTGCCTACCATAGTTTTTCTAAGCATACCAATGGCGATATTTGCTTTGATCACGCTATGCTAGGGAGACAAATTTCCTGTATTCATTCCCACAATGATCAAATGGCTAAGACATGTTTGCTTCATTGTCTATAACCATCTAACTTGATATATGGGCTGGAGTGATGCATTCCTTTTTTTTCTAATACACATGTTTGCTTCTCTCTCTCTCTCTCTTAGGACATCATTGATGCTTTTACTGCTTGGGAAACCCGCAGAAAATTAATTTAGATACAGTTATCCTCTAAGCTAAAAGCTGTTGATAAGCTTCATGAGGTGTTTTATTAACTCAACTTTGTATTTCGATAATACCAGCTTCATAGATTTAGTTTTCATCACGAGCTGTCACTAAGAAAATTACTTTTACTGAAAATATCACAGCAATAGGTAAATGCTATGGACAGAGGAAACATCATCAATTTATACTGCCTTTTCTAATTAGCTTTCCAGATCATCGAACTCTGAGGTATGTTTAGCCTATCACTTGCATTACACTATCATCATCAATTCATACTGCCTTTTCTAATTAGCTTTCCAGATCATCGAACTTTGAGGTGTGTTGAGCCTATCACTTTCATTACATTATCAGTTGACAATAATTATTAGGGGAAATCCATGCCACAATGTCGATCATATTCATGGGATATGAAGCTGGTATTAAATGTCTTTGTGGGATTTGTCTGCCTGAACTGTTCACATGTCTTCTTATTTTTTGCTGACCTTTTTAAACTATTATCACATATTGGTTTTATGGTATTTTTTCATCTGAGTGTTAATATAAGAATAAGAATCAGTTTCAATTCATAAAATTTGCTCTGCTACTTATATGAATGGTGACTTTGGCTGCTGCTTGAAATATTCTACCAAATTTTGTTATGTTCAAATGGGTATGGAAAAAAAAACCTGTCAAGCTTACACAAATATCAGTAGCAGAACTGACATTTTGCTGGCTGTAGTGCAATTTGTCTTGTTTGTTGCGTACAGTCTAGAATTAAAATGTGTAGACGAAGACAATGATATTCTTGTAAATTTTTCAGTATCTTTTGTTACTAAATGTTGTGAAGATCAACATAGGATCATGCTGTTGTGCGATTTGTCTTGTTTGTTTTGTACGACCTAGAATGACAATGCGTACACAACGTTATCTTTTGTTACGAAATGCTATGAAGATCAATATAGGATCTTGTGGTTAAGCATGTCCTGCCAGTTATTTTTTCTTTGAATGTTTGCTGATTAATGTCTTGTGATTTTTCTTGAAATAAATAAACGGAAAACTGACATGCTACTGGAATCGTGCCATTTGTCTTGTCTGTTTTGGTTCAATCTGGAATTGTAGAATGTCGATGCATGGCCAAAGATTATGGGATTTTGTTATTTCAGTATGTTTGCTGCTAAATGCTATGGTGATCAGCATGGAGCATGGGTGTTGAGGGCACATGGACATATTGACAATCACATTTTTTTTCTTTGTTGGGTTGTTGGTCATATTTTGAAAAGAACCACTAGAAACATTTCCTTATTTTTTGTTTGGTATTTTTTTTCAACAGGTTATGCTTCCTGAAGCAATTGTAGTAGTTATGGCACCTACAGCTATCTGCTTCACGGAACTTGCATCTAATTCTTTGGGCGATGATCTAGATCAATCTATCATGGATGAATGTTGATTATCTCAATTGTCATCGCTGTAGATTACCTCAATCGTCAATATTTCTTATCCATAAATGCTGAAAAATCAAGCTACCAAACAAGATCTCGATAGTGTAAGCAATTGTTAATTGGAGCCGTTTGAAACGGCGGCGTTATTTGGTTCGTTATGTAATCATTGTTGTTACCATACTTGCTAACAGTTGATGGATCGAGTAGGTCGGTCCATTATATTTTTCTTTTCTTCCCTTTTATGTTTCGTAGCAAGATACGAGCATTGTACTAATTTATGTTCAGATGTTTCGTTTATTATTTATGTATTCCCTTCTCTTTAAAGGTCCGTGGCAAAGCACGGGCATTGTACTAGTATTTCTAAATGCCGTGATTTTATATATAAATTTGTGTGGGTAGGGTTCAGTCCACATCAGTGTCGGTTTATATGGTGAACCGACGCTGATGCCAGACCCATCAGTGCCGGTTCGTAACACGAACCGACGATGATGCCTGACCCATCAGTGTCGGTTCAAAGTGAACCGACACTGATGCCTTTATCCATCAGTGTCGGAATATCAGTGTCTGTTCAAAAACCGGCACTGATGCCAGTTACGAACCGACACTGATGGGGTGCTCTGTACTAGTGCCGTGCTTCCTACCGGACATGCTCATGGCGCACGCCTCCTACGCCTTCAACAGCTGCTGGCAGCGCACCATGTTAGGAACGCCGAGGTCGTCACCATCGCCTGCAGACCTCGCCAGCTACTTTGTCAGCCTGATCGCCACTCTGGTCAATCCCTGCCAACCGTAGCCCATCGAACGGTTCAAACCTCCTGTCCGAAGTGTCCGACACCACCGATCGAATCGTCGAATGATGCATAAACCTTGTGTCTTTCCCTAGATCTTCCGCATGGCCAACCTCGCCAACCAATCTCTGATACCACTTGTTAGGAATTTACGCTGATGCAAGATTACGAACTACACCAGGAGACACGATGTTTGTTAACGCAGTTCAGCTTTCGCCTACATCTGCGGGGCTCTGACTATGGGTGCTCCTCCCCAATCCATAATACCGCAGCACACCGGCTAATTAGGTCATGACCACATGCCGGCCGCTGACCTCCTCTTGCCTATGCTACTATTATGAGGCCGTTCACTTGGTTACACCAGGGCTGCCTCCCGTTATATAGTAAAGGCCTGGATAGAGTCCGACTCTAACACTAACCAACCCTGTCTATTACAACACAAAGTTCATGTAACATAATCGTACACATATTCGACACAATATCTAACACACCAAGGACGCCGGCGGCACGTGCGACTTCGCCGGCGCCGCCATGCTCGTCACCAAAGACCCCCCAGTAAGTCGCACGCGGGCGCAAACGCTTGGCACACACGTACGTGCCGTTTGGTGCCGCATACTACAACGAATTTTGGGCACCACTGGTTGTTTGGGCCAGGCCTTCATGTTATTAAGCCTATTTATGTGGGCTTCTACTCAAATACGCATGGGCTACTCACTCACTCGTCTCAAGCCCAAGCAAATAAGCAAATAGAAATATCTTCGTCTACTGTCCTATTTTTTAAAAGTAGGTCTCATTTGGAAATACAGAATTTTATAGGAAAGGTTCAAATTACATCGGAATTTTGATAAAATAATCGTTTTTAATAAGGTGCCTTGCTCGGTTCGTTTGCTTTTGCTTTTGCATATTTTTTAGGGCTATATGTATTTTTAATCTTTTTTTTTCTGTGCAGGCTACGATGGTTGTCGGTATGTGTACATGTGACCTATACAGGCTTTTCAGAAAATGCAAGTGTTTTTCAGGACGTACGTGCGATGGAACCCCCACATGATTATTGTGCATAAATTACATCTATAACTCGTTTTTTAGTGGTTCAACTGCAGCAACATCAACATATGAGCGTTTCGTTTGATATTTTACCATTATTTTGAAAGAAAAAGTTATCGGTCAATACCCAATGGATAAGATGATGCCAATTACGATGGCTGGAATTACGATCGTATGCAAGACGAATTGAGTTCAAATGGGTCTGGAATAATTGCAATGTATTTTAAAAAAGAACGGCCATGTGCAGTTTGTTCTGAAAAAAAAAGAGAGACAAATTATGTTCGACGTAAAGCCATTCTCTGACTGATATCGATTAACAGTTTCTTTGAGTGAGAAATTAAGAACGTTTTATGATATAATGTTGCCTCAAAATTTTTCAAACTTCGTACTGTGTACTAGTGTACTACGTTTGGAGAAACACACAATTTGAACCGCCATTTGCTTTTGTTCTTGCAAAGAAACAACGTGAAAACTTGGAGCCTTTCCTCTGCTATTACGATTTTTTTACACTTGTACGAGTTTTTTTTTTACTTGTTACACCCTCCGAGGTGCTCTAAGATTTGTGCAACTATTTATTCCACTTTCCTTCACTTGCGGTTGGTACAACAACATTTGCAATGGATGTTGCGAAAGTTGGAAGACAACGAGACAATTTGACTCTCATGTTGTTGATGTGCTATTTTAAGGGCTTTCTTTTTTTCCCTTTTTTTTGAGCTAACGGGTAGGAGTACTGCCATTTCATTAAAGCGGAAGAACGAACTGTACAATGTATACAAAGAGAGGGGGGAGAAAAAGGAGAAAAGGGGGGACTCAGCCTAGGGAAATTACAGAAGAGGAGGCTGCCGCCCAAGCGGCATAACTCACTAGTGGCAGTGGCAACGATTTGCTTCGCACACCAAAGACTTTATTGTTAATGGTTCCATCGAATCTGACCTCCTAACCCTACTTCACAATTTATTCACTATTCATCTCCTATTTAGAACCCCAATTTATCATTCACCTCTCCAAACCTGGCCCTATTTTTCTAATCTATATATTTCTCTCATATTTTATTTCCAACCCTATTTTTCACTTAACAACCTTATTTTTATAAGGAATAAGTCCATTTTAGGTATCTCAACTATTGCGAAAGTCCTAAAAACCCTCTAAACTATGATTTGGTCTGTTTTTATAGATTTTTACTGGAACAATTTGTCTATACTAATGGAACAATTAATTTGGACTATTGGAACAATACGTCTAATACAATGGAACAACTTGTTATTTGGCCTGCCGGAACAGTAGGCTAAGCCCATTTGAAAACAATGCATTTGGTCTGATGGGACAACTTGCATACCTATTGGAACAATGTATTTAGTCTGCTGGAATAGTAAAAAGAAATGCCTAGTAGAACAACAAGGTTTGCCTACTAAACAATAATTTTTACCTACTGGAACAACAAGGTTTGTCTACCGGAACAAATAAAATTTGTCTACTGGAACAATAAGATTTGTCCTACAAGAATAGTTGAACTTTGCCTACTGAAACAATAACTTTTGCCTTATGGAACAATAAATTTTGCCTTCTAAAACAATAACGTTTGCCTTCTAGAACAAATAAAGGTTTTGACTACCGGAACAATAAAGTTTGCCTACTGGAACAATAAAGTTTGATACTGGAACAATAACTTTTGCCTTCTAGAACAATAACTTTTTATCTTCTGGAACAATAACTTTTGCCTTCTGGACACAAATAAGGTTTTGCCCACTGAAACAATAAAGTTTACCTACTAGAACAATAAAGTTTGCCTATTGGAACAATAAGTCTAGTCTCCCGGAACAATCTATCTTGTCTGTTGGAACAATGAGTCTAGCCTCTCGGAACAATCAATCTTGCCTGCTGAAACAACTTTTATACCTGTTGGAACAATGTATTTAGTCTGCTGGAATAATAGGCTAACCCAATTGGAACAATAGGCTAGACCCAATTGGAACATATATGTCTTGTCTGATGGAACAACTTTTATACCTATTGGAACAATGTATTTGGTCTGCTGGAACAATAGGCTAACCCAACTGGAATAATATGTATAGTCTGATAGACCACAACTTGTATACATCTTGAAACAATGTATTTAGTCTGCTGAAACAATGAGTATGGCCTCCTCGAACAAATTTATCTTGTTTGCTGGAACAATTTACCAATAAAGATAAAATTTTTCAAAAATAGAAAAAAATAGAAAAGTATTTAAAATGAGTTCATTAGAAATTTAGATGAATTATAAAATTTGTACTACATGATTTGGACTCCAAATAAAAAAGAAACAAAAATGTAAAGCCGAAAATAACAAAAATAAAACGCATAATCAGGCTCTAACTAGCCCTATTGGACTACGCGCTATTGAAAATAACTACGGGCGAGCAGGTGATGGGTATCAGCGCGGGGTACGAACATGGGTAGCTATCAGCGCGGGGCTACAAATGCAATGTATTGCACTGCTTTTTATCGGCCCGATGGGCCGCCACATAGTCCGAAACATATCGAACGTAAGAAAGCAATCATTATCGAAAAAATATACAAGGCCTAAATCGCAGTAATAGGTGCCTGAGTATCGAAAATAACTACGGGGTATCGAAAAAATATACAGGTGCCTGAGTCTGAGTACCAGGTGGGTCCAGGGCCCACCTGCAGTGGCCGTAACAGAGGATCCCAAGTGCTACTTGCGCCGCCGATCCCCAGCTGAGTGCTGATTGCTGAACTGCTGACCTTGCAGCTGCTTACGCCCGCTCCCCACGGCAGCGACGAAGCCGACCTCCCGCGCGCCTCCACCGTTATCCTCCGGGCGACGCGGCAGTGGTCTCCGGCGACGGCGACTGCAGCAGCCAGCAGGTACGTCTCGCACATCCATGGGAGCCTGGCCTGGGCAGCTGCCTCCCCTCCCCTGCCCGGGCTCTGGATCCGCCAATGATGCCAGCTTTCTGTCTGTCTGATCCTCCGCTGTGGATGATTTGTGCTTTCACTGGTTAGGATTTCCTAGGGGTGAGGATCTGAGGGATAAAGGCTCTTGGAGTCTTGGACGCTTGGGTGCTGGATGCAACCATCTTGCCTGCTTTTTATGAAAAGAAAAGGAGATCTTCGTTAAAGAGTGTGCATCCAAGTCCAACAAATGGTGGACTGATAGTAGAAAAAAGGAGGCCTTCGTGGAAGAGTGGGGATCCAAGTCCAACGAGTAGTTGCGTTGATGGGCTGGAGCTGATAGTTGTTTGAATTAGGGTTAACTGGGGTATCTTGAGATGCTTTGACATATATGGCTATAATCTTCTTTTCTCACTCTGCGTGGTAGCTCAAATCAACATCTTCTTTGTCATGTTCTGCATTCACTAACTAGTCTTCCTTTTTAGTTTCTCATGCCACAACCATTGCCATGGATTTTTTAAGCAATTGTCATGAATAATTGGATGGGGTAGATGTCTTAGATATTAGTCCAGTCTTTAGAAGGAAGGAAAGGCGTGTTAGGCACTAGTCAGGAAACAAATTATCGCCTAATCGCATTGTAGGCACCAGTCCTGCTTGCGCCGCCGCTCCCCAGGTGAGTGCTGATTGCTGAGCTGCTGACCCTGCAGCTGCTTGCGCCTGCTCCCCACGCCAGCGACGAAGTCGGCCTCCCGCGCGCCACCACCGTTATCCTCCGGGCGACGCGTCAGTGGTCTCCGACGACGGCGACTGCAGCAGCCAGTAGGTACGTCTCGCACATCCATGGGAGCCTGGCCCGGGCAGCTGCCTCCCCTCCCCTACCCAGGCTCTGGATCCGCCAATGATGCCGGCTTTCTGTCTGTCGGATCCTCCGCTGTGGATGATTTGTGCTTCCACTGGTTAGGATTTCCTAGGGGTGAGGATCTGAGGGATAAAGGCTCTTGGAGTCTTGGACGCTTGGTGCTTTGCTCTTTTGAAGAAGCAAGGTGCTGGATGCAACCATCTTGCCTGCTTTTTATTAAAAGAAAAGGAGATCTTCGTTAAAGAGTGGGGATCCAAGACCAACAAATGGTGGAGCTGATAGTAGAAAAAAGGAGGCCTTCGTTGAAGAGTGGGATCCAAATTCAACTAGTAGTTGCGTTGATGGGCTGGAGCTGATAGTTGTTTGAATTAGGGTTAACTGGGGTTTCTGGAGATGCTTTGACATATATGGCTATAATCTTCTTTCCTCACTCTGCGTGGCAGCTCAAATCAACATCTTCTTTTGTCATGTTCTGCATTCACTAACTAGTCTTCCTTTTTAGTTTCTCATGGCATAACCATTGCCATAGCTTTTTTTTAATGAATTGCCATGAATAATTGAATGGGGTAGATGTCTTAGATATTAGTCCAGTCTTCAGAAAGAAGGAAATGCGTGTTAGGCACAAGTCAGGAAACAAATTATCATCTAATCGCATTGTAGGCACTAGTCCTGCTTGCGCCGCCGCACCCCAGGTGAGTGCTGATTGCTGAATTGCTGACCCTACAGCTGCTTGCGCCCCTCCCCACGCCAGCGATGAAGCCGGCCTCCTGCGCGCCACCACCTTATACTCCGGGCGCCGCGGCAGTGGTCTCCGGCAACGGCGACTGCAGCAGCCAGCAGGTACGTCTCGCACATCCATGGGAGCCTGGCCCGAGCAGCTGCCTCCCCTCCCCTGCCCGGGCTCTGGATCCGCCAATGATGCCAGCCTTCTGTCTGTTTGATCCTCCGCTGTGGATGATTTGTGCTTCCACTGGTTTGGATTTCCTAGGGGTGAGGATCTGAGGATAAAGGCTCTTATAGTCTTGGGTGCTTGGTGCTTTGCTCTTTTGAAGAAGCAAGGTGCTGGATGCAACCGTCGTGCCTGCTTTTTATGAAAAGAAAAGGACATCTTCGTTAAAGAGTGTTGATCCAAGTCCAACAAATGGTGGAGCTGATAGTAGAAAAAAGGAGGCCTTTGTTGAAGAGTGGGGATCCAAGTCCAACGAGTAGTTGCGTTGATGGGCTGGAGTTGATAGTTGTTTGAATTAGTGTTAACTGGGGTTTCTGAAGATGCTTCGACATATATGGCTATAATCTTCTTTCCTCACTCTACGTGGCAGCTCAAACCAACATCTTCTTTGTCATGTTCTGCATTCACTAACTAATCTTCCTTTTTAGTTCCTCTTGCCACAACCATTGTCATGGATTTTTTTAAGCAATTGCCATGAATAATTGGATGGGGTAGATATCTTAGATATTAGTCCAGTCTTCAGAAGGAAGGAAATGCGTGTTAGGCACTAGTCAGGAAACAAATTATCGCCTAATCGCATTGTAGGCACTAGTCCTGCTTGCGCCGTCGCTCCCCAGGTGAGTGCTGATTGCTGAACTGCTGACCCTGCAGCTGCTTGCGCCCGCTCCCCACGCCAGCGACGAAGCCGGCCTCCCGCGCGCCACCACCGTTATCCTCCGGGCGACGCGGCAGTGGTATCCGGCGACAGCGACTGCAGCAGCCAGCAGGTACGTCTCGCACATCCATGGGAGCCTGGCCCGGGCAGCTGCCTCCCCTCCCCTGCCCGGGCTCTGGATCCGTCAATGATGCCGGCTTTCTGTCTGTTCGATCCTCCGCTGTGGATGATTTGTGCTTACACTGGTTAGGATTTCCTAGGGGTGAGGATCTGAGGGATTAAGGCTCTTGGAGCCTTGGACGCTTGGTGCTTTGTTCTTTTGAAGAAGCAAGGTGCTGGATGCAACAATCTTGCCCGCTTTTTATGAAAATAAAAGGAGATCTTCGTTAAAGAGAGGGGATCCAAGTCCAACAAATGGTGGAGCTGATAGTAGAAAAAAGGAGGCCTTCGTTGAAGAGTAGGGATCCAAGTCCAACTAGTAGTTGCGTTGATGGGCTGGAGCTGATAATTGTTTGAATTAGGTTTAACTGGGGTTTCTGGAGATGCTTTGACATATGTGGCTATAATCTTCTTTCCTCACTCTGCGTGGCAGCTCAAATCAACATCTTCTTTGTCATGTTCTGCATTCACTAACTAGTCTTCCTTTTTAGTTTCTCATGCCATAACCATTGCCATGGATTTTTTTTATGGAATTGCCATGAATAATTGGATGGGGTAGATGTCTTAGATATTAGTCCAGTCTTCAGAAGGAAGGAAATGCGTGTTAGGCACAAGTCAGGAAACAAATTATGACCTAATCGCATTATAGACACTAGTCCTGCTTGCGCCGCCGCTCCCCAAGTGAGTGCTGATTGCTGAACTGCTGACCCTGCAGCTGCTTGCGCCCGCTCCCCACGCCCGCGATGAAGCCGGCCTCTTGCGCACCACCACCGATATCCTCCGGGCGCTGCGGCAGTGGTCTCCGGCAACGGCGACTGCAGCAGTCAGCAGGTACGTCTCGCACTTCCATGGGAGCCTGGCCCGGGTAGCTGCCTCCCCTCCCCTTCCCGGGCTCTGGATCCGCCAATGATACCGGCTTTCTGCCTGTCCGATCCTCCGCTGTGGATGATTTGTGCTTCCACTGGTTAGGATTTTCTAGGGGTGTGGATCTGAGGGATTAAGGCTCTTGGAGCCTTGGACGCTTGGTGCTTTGCTCTTTTGAAGAAGCAAGGTGCTGGATGCAACCACCTTGCCTGTTTTTTATGAAAAGAAAAGGAGATCTTCGTTGAAGAGTGGGGATTCAAGTCCAACAAATAGTAGAGCAGATAGTAGTAAAAAGGAGGCCTTCGTTGAAGAGTGGGGATCCAAGTCCAACGAGTAGTTGCGTTGATTGGCTGGAGCTGATAGTTGTTTGAATTAGGGTTAACTGATGTTTCTGGAGATGCTTTGACATATATGGCTATAATCTTCTTTCCTCACTCTGCGTGGCAGCTCAAATCAACATCTTCTTTGTCTTGTTGTGCATTCACTAACTAGTCTTCCTTTTTAGTTTCTCATGCCACAACCATTGTAATGGATTTTTTTTAAGCAATTGCCATGAATAATTGGATGGGGTAGATGTCTTAGATATTAGTCAGTCTTCAGAAGGAAGGAAATGCGTGTTAAGCACTAGTGAGGAAACAAATTATCGCCTAATCGCATTGTAGGCACTAGTCCTGCTTGCGCCGCCGCTCCCCAGGTGAGTGCTGATTGCCAAACTGCTGACCCTGCAGCTGCTTGCGCCCGCTCCCCACGCCAGCGACGAAGCCGGCCTCCCGCGCGCCACCACCGTTATCCTCCGGGCGACGTGGCAGTGGTATCCGGCGACGGCGACTGTAGCAGCCAGCAGGAACGTCTCGCACATCCATGGGAGCCTGGCCCGGGCAGCTGCCTCCCCTCCTCTGCCCGGGCTCTGGATCCGCCAATGATGCCGGCTTTCTGTCTGTCCGATCCTCCGCTGTGGATGATTTGTGCTTCCACTGGTTAGGATTTCCTAGTGGTGATGATCTGAGAAATTAAGGCTCTTGGAGCCTTGGACGCTTGGTGCTTTGCTCTTTTGAAGAAGCAAGGTGCTGGATGCAACCACCTTGCCTGTTTTTTATAAAAAGAAAAGGAGATCTTCATTAAAAAGTGGGGATTCAAGTCCAACAAATGGTGGAGCAGATAGTAGAAAAAAGGAGGCCTTCGTTGAAAAGTGGGGATCCAAGTCCAACGAGTAGTAGCGTTGATGGGCTGGAGCTGATAGTTGTTTGCATTAGGGTTAACTGATGTTTCTGGAGATGCTTTGACTTATATGCCTATAATCTTCTTTCCTCACTCTGCGTGGTAGCTCAAATCAACATCTTCTTTGTCATGTTCTGCATTCATTAAATAGTCTTTCTTTTTTGTTTCTCATGCTACAACCATTGCCATAGATTTTTTTTAAACAATTGCCATGAATAATTGGATGGGGTAGATGTCTTAGATATTAGTCCAGTCTTCAGAAGGAAGAAAAGACGTGTTAGGCACTAGTCAGGAAAGAAATTATCGCCTAATCGTATTGTAGGCACTAGTCCTGCTTGCGCCGCCGCTCCCCAGGTGAGTGCTGATTGCTGAACTGCTGACCCTGCAGCTGCTTGCGCCCGCTCCCCACACCAGCGACGAAGCCGGCCTCCCGCGCGCCACCGCCGTTATCCTCCGGTCGACGTGGCAGTGGTCTCCGGCGACGGCGACGGCAGCAGCCAGCAGGTACGTCTCGCACATCCATGGGAGCCTGGCCCGGGCAGCTGCCTCCTCTCCCCTAACCGGGCTCTGGATCCGACAATGATGCCGGCTTTCGGTCTGTCCGATCCTCCGCTGTGGATGATTTGTGCTTCCACTGGTTAGGATTTCCTAGGGGTGAGGATCTGAGGGATTAAGGCTCTTGGAGCCTTGGACGCGTGGTGCTTTACTCTCTTGAAGAAGCAAGGTGCTGGATGCAACCATCTTGCCTGCTTTTTATTAAAAGAAAAGGAGATCTTCGTTAAAGAGTGGGGATCCAAGTCCAACAAATGATGGAGCTGATAGTAGAAAAAAGGAGGCCTTCGTTGAAGAGTGGGTATCCAAGTCCAACTAGTAGTTGCGTTGATGGGCTGGAGCTTATAGTTGTTTGAATTAGGGTTAACTGGGGTTTCTAGAGATGCTTTGACATATATGGCTATAATCTTCTTTCCTCACTCTGCGTGGCAGCTCAAATCAACATCTTCTTTGTCATGTTCTGCATTCACTAACTAGTCTTCCTTTTTAGTTTCTCATGCCATAACAATTGCCATGGATTTTTTTTAAAGGAATTGCCATGAATAATTGGATGGGGTAGATGTCTTAGATATTAGTCCAGTCTTCAGAAGGAAGGAAATGCGTGTTAGGCACAACCCAGGAAACAAATTATCGCCAAATCGCATTGTAGGCACTAGTCCTGCTTGCGCCGCCGCTCCCCAAGTGAGTGCTGATTGCTGAACTACTGACCCTGCAGCTGCTTGCGCCCGCTCCCCACGCCAGCGATGAAGCCGGCCTCCTGCGCACCACCACCATTATCCTCCGGGCGCCGCGGCAGTGGTCTCCGGC
Source organism: Raddia distichophylla (assembly GCA_005191435.1). Lineage (NCBI taxonomy): Eukaryota > Viridiplantae > Streptophyta > Magnoliopsida > Poales > Poaceae > Raddia > Raddia distichophylla. The sequence continues at coordinate 1,962,542 of SPJY01025686.1, read as the reverse complement.
AACGGCGACTGCTGCAGCCAGTAGGTACGCTCGCACATCCATGGGAGCCTGGCCCAGGCAGCTGCCTCCCCTCCCCTGCCCGGGCTCTGGATCCGCCAATGATGCCAGTCTTCTGTCTGTCTGATCCTCCGCTGTGGATGATTTGTGCTTCCACTGGTTAGGATTTCCTAGAGGTGAGGATCTAAGGATAAAGGCTCTTGCAGTCTTGGGTGCTTGGTGCTTTGCACTTTTGAAGAAGCAAGGTGCTGGATGCAATCGTCGTGCCTGCCTGCTTTTTATGAAAAGAAAAGGAGATCTTCGTTAAAGAGTGTGGATCCAAGTCCAGCACATGGTGGAGCTGATAGTAGAAAAAAGGAGGCCTTTGTTGAAGAGTGGGGATCCAAGTCCAACGAGTAGTTGCATTGATGGGCCGGAGCTGATAGTTGTTTGAATTAGTGTTAACTGGGGTTTCTGGAGATGCTTTGATATATATGGGTATAATCTTCTTTCCTCACTCTGCGTGGTAGCTCAAATCAACATCTTCTTTGTCATGTTCTGCATTCACTAACTAGTCTTCCTTTTTAGTTTCTCATGCCACAACCATTGCCATGGATTTTTTTTAAGCAATTGCCATGAATAATTGGATCGGTAGATGTCTTAGATATTAGTCCAGTCCTCAGAAGGAAGGAAATGCGTGTTAGGCACTAGTCAGAAACAAATTATCGCCTAATCGCATTGTAGGCACTAGTCCTGCTTGGGCCGCCGCTCCCCAGGTGAGTGCTGATTGTACAATGGAACAACTTGTTATTTGGCCTGCCGGAACAGTAGGCTAAGCCCATTTGAAAACAATGCATTTGGTCTAATGGGACAACTTGCATACCTATTGGAACAATGTATTTGGTCTGCTGGAATAGTAAAAAGAAATGCCTAGTAGAACAACAAGGTTTGCCTACTAAACAATAATTTTTACCTACTGGAACAACAAGGTTTGTCTACCGGAACAAATAAAATTTGTCTACTGAAACAATAAGATTTGTCCTACAAGAATAGTTGAACTTTGCCTTATGGAACAATAACTTTTGCCTTATGGAACAATAAATTTTGCCTTCTAAAACAATAACGTTTGCCTTCTAGAACAAATAAAGGTTTTGACTACCGGAACAATAAAGTTTGCCTACTGAAACAATAAAGTTTGATACTGGAACAATAACTTTTGTCTTCTGGAACAATAACTTTTTACCTTCTGCAACAATAACTTTTGCCTTCTGGACACAAATAAGGTTTTGCCCACTGAAACAATAAAGTTTGCCTACTAGAACAATAAAGTTTGCCTATTGGAACAATAAGTTTAGTCTCCCGGAACAATCTATCTTGCCTGTTGGAACAATGAGTCTAGCCTCTCGAAACAATCAATCTTGCCTGCTGAAACAACTTTTATACCTGTTGGAACAATGTATTTAGTCTGCTGGAATAATAGGCTAACCCAATTGGAACAATAGGCTAGACCCAATTGGAACATATATGTCTTGTCTGATGGAACAACTTTTATACCTATTGGAACAATGTATTTGGTCTACTGGAACAATAGGCTAACCCAACTGGAATAATATGTATAGTCTGATAGACCACAACTTGTATACATATTGGAACAATGTATTTAGTCTGCTGGAACAATGAGTATGGCCTCCTCAAACAAATTTATCTTGTTTGCTGGAACAATTTAGCAATAAAGATAAAATTTTTCAAAAATAGAAAAAAAAATAGAAAAGTATTTAAAATGAGTTCATTAGAAATTTAGATGAATTATAAAATTTGTACTACATGATTTGGACTCCAAATAAAAAAGAAACAAAAATGTAAAGCCGAAAATAACAAAAATAAAAGGCATAATCAGGCACTAACTAGCCCTATTGGACTACGCGCTATTGAAAATAACTACGGGCGAGCAGGTGATGGGTATCAGCGCGGGGTACGAACATGGGTAGCTATCAGCGCGGGGCTACAAATGCAATGTGTTGCACTGCTTTTTATCGGCCCGATGGGCCGCCACATAGTCCGAAACATATCGGACGTAAGATAGCAAGCATTATCGAAAAAATATACAAGGCCTAAATCGTAGTAACAGGTGCCTGAGTATCGAAAATAACTACGGGGTATCGAAAAAATATACAGGTGCCTGAGTCTGAGTACCAGGTGGGTCCAGGGCCCACCTGCAGCGGCCGTAACTGAGGATCCCAATTGCTACTTGCGCCGCCGATCCCCAGCTGAGTGCAGATTGCTGAACTGCTGACCCTGCAGCTGCTTGCGCCCGCTCCCCACGCCAGCGACGAAGCCGGCCTCCCGCGCGCCACCACCGTTATCCTCCGGGTGACGCGGCAGTGGTCTCCGGCGACGGCGACTGCAGCAGCCAGCAGGTACGTCTCGCACATCCATGGGAGCCTGGCCCGGGCAGCTGCCTCCCCTCCCCTGCCCGGGCTCTGGATCCGCCGATGATGCCAGCTTTCTGTCTGTCCGATCCTCCGCTGTGGATGATTTGTGCTTCCACTGGTTAGGATTTCCTAGGGGTGAGGATCTGAGGGATAAAGGCACTTGGAGTCTTTGACGCTTGGTGCTTTGCTCTTTTGAAGAAGCAAGGTGCTGGATGCAACCAGCTTGCCCACTTTTTATGAAAAGAAAAAGAGATCTTCGTTAAAGAGTGGGGATGCAAGTCCAACAAATGGTGGAGCTGATAGTAGAAAAAAGGAGGCCTTCGTTGAAGAGTGGGAATCCAAGTCCAACGAGTAGTTGCGTTGATGGGCTGAAGCTGATAGTTGTTTGAATTAGGGTTAACTGGGGTTTCTGGAGATGCTTTAACATACATGGCTATAATCTTCTTTCCTCACTCTGCGTGGAAGCTCAAATCAACATCTTCTTTATCATGTTCGGCATTCACTAACTAGTCTTCCTTTTTATTTTCTCATGCCACAACCATTGCCATGGATTTTTTTTAAGGAATTGCCATGAATAATTGGATGGGGTAGATGTCTTAGATATTAGTCCAGTCTTCAGAAGGAAGGAAATGCGTGTTAGGCACTAGTCAGGAAACAAATTATCGCCTAATCACATTGTAGGCACTAGTCCTGCTTGCGCCGTCGCATCCCATGTGAGTGCTGATTGCTGAACTGCTGACCCTGCAGCTGCTTGCGCCCGCTCCGCACGCCAGGGACGAAGCCGGCCTCCCGCGCGCCACCATCGTTATCCTCCGGGCGATGAGGCAGTGGTCTCCGGCGACTGCAGCAGCCACCAGGTACATCTCGCACATCCATGGGAGCCTGGCCCGGGCAGCTGCCTCCCCTCCCCTGCCCGGGCTCTGGATCCGCCAATGATGCCAGCCTTCTGTCTGTCTGATCCTCCGCTGTGGATGATTTGTGCTTCCACTGGTTAGGATTTCCTAGGGGTGAGGATCTGAGGATAAAGGCTCTTGCAGTCTTGGGCGCTTGGTGCTTTGCTCTTTTGAAGAAGCAAGGTGCTGGATGCAACCATCGTGCCTGCTTTTTATGAAAAGAAAAGGAGATCTTCGTTAAAGAGTGGGGATCCAAGTCCAACAAAATGGTGGATTTGATAGTAGAAAAAAGGAGGCCTTCGTTGAAGAGTGGGGATCCAAATCCAACGAGTAGTTGCGTTCATGGGCTGGAGCTGATAGTTGTTTGAATTAGGGTTAACTGGGGTTTCTGGAGATGCTTTGACATATATGGCTATAATCTTCTTTCCTCACTCTGCGTGGCAGCTCAAATCAACATCTTTGTCATGTTCTGCATTCACTAACTAGTCTTCCTTTTTAGTTTCTCATGCCACAACCATTGCCATGGATTTTTTTTAAGCAATTGCCATGACTAATTGGATGGGGTAGATGTTTTAGATATTAGTCCAGTCTTCAGAAGGAAGGAAAGGCGTGTTAGGCACTAGTCAGGAAACAAATTATCGCCTAATCGCATTGTAGGCACTAGTCCTGCTTGCGCCGCCGCTCCCCAGGTGAGTGCTGATTGCTGAACTGCTGACCCTGCAGCTGCTTGCGCCCGCTCCCCACGGCAGCGACGAAGCCGGCCTCCCGCGCGCCACGACCGTTATCCTCCGGGCGACGCGGCAGTGGTCTCCGGCGACGGCGACTGCAGCAGCCAGCAGGTACGTCTCGCACATCCATGGGAGCCTGGCCCGGGCAGCTGCCTCCCCTCCCCTGCCCGGGCTCTGGATCCGCCAATGATGCCGGCTTTCTGTCTGTCCGATCCTCCGCTGTGGATGATTTGTGCTTCCACTGGCTAGGATTTCGTAGGGGTGAGGATCTGAGGGATAAAGGCTCTTGGAGTCTTGGACGCTTGGTGCTTTGTTCGTTTGAAGAAGCAAGGTGCTGGATGCAACAATCTTGCCCGTTTTTTATGAAAAGAAAAAGAGATCTTCGTTAAAGAGTGGGGATCCATGTCTAACAAATGGTGGAGCTGATAGTAGAAAAAAGGAGGCCTTCGTGGAAGAGTGGGGATCCAAGTCCAACGAGTAGTAGCGTTGATGGGCTGGAGCTGATAGCTGTTTGAATTAGGGTTAACTGGGGTATCTGGAGATGCTTTGACATATATGGCTATAATCTTCTTACCTCACTCTGCGTGGTAGCTCAAATCAACATCTTCTTTGTCATGTTCTGCATTCACTAACTAGTCTTCCTTTTTAGTTTCTCATGCCACAACCATTGCCATGGATTTTTTTTAAGGAATTGTCATGAATAATTGGATGGGGTAGATGTCTTAGATATTAGTCCAGTCTTCAGAAGGAAGGAAAGGCGTGTTAGGCACTAGTCAGGAAACAAATTATCGCCTAATCGCATTGTAGGCACTAGTCCTGCTTGCGCCGCCGCTCCCCAGGTGAGTGCTGATTGCTGAACTGCTGACCTTGCAGCTGCTTGTGCCCGCTCCGCACGCCAGCGACGAAGCCGGCCTCCTGCGCGCCACCACCGTTATCCTCCGGGCGACGCGTCAGTGGTCTCCGGCGACGGCGACTGCAGCAGCCAGCAGGTACGTCTCGCACATCCATGGGAGCCTGGCCCGGGCAGCTGCCTCCCCTCCCCTGCCCGGGCTCTGGATCCGCCAATGATGCCAGTTTTCTGTATGTCCGATCCTCCGCTGTGGATGATTTGTGCTTCCACTGGTTAGGATTTCCTAGGGGTGAGTATCTGAGGGATAAAGGCTCTTGGAGTCTTGGACGCTTGGTGCTTTGCTCTTTTGAAGAAGGTGCTGGATGCAACCATCTTGCCTGCTTTTTATTAAAAGAAAAGGAGATCTTTGTTAAAGAGTGGGGATCCAAGTCCAACAAATGGTGGAGCTGATAGTAGAAAAAAGGAGGCCTTCGTTGAAGAGTGGGGATCCAAGTCCAACTAGTAGTTGCGTTGATGGGCTGGAGCTGATAGTTGTTTGAATTAGGGTTAACTGGGGTTTCTGGAGATGCTTTGATATATATGGCTATAATCTTCTTTCCTCACTCTGCGTGGCAGCTCAAATCAACATCTTCTTTGTCATGTTCTGCATTCACTAACTAGTCTTCATTTTTAGTTTCTCATGCCTTAACCATTGCCATGGATTTTTTTTAAGGAATTGCCATGAATAATTAGATGGGGTAGATGTCTTAGATATTAGTCCAGTCTTCAGAAGGAAGGAAATGCGTGTTAGGCACAAGTCAGGAAACAAATTATCGCCTAATCGCATTGTATGCACTAGTCCTGCTTGCGCCGCCGCTCCCCAGGTGAGCGCTGATTGCTGAACTGCTGACCCTGCGGTTGCTTGCGCCCGCTCCCCACGGCAGCGATGAAGCCGGCCTCCTGCGCGCACCACCGTTATCCTCCGGGCGTCGCGGCAGTGGTCTCCGGCAACGGCGACTGCAGCAGCCAACAGGTACGTCTCGCACATCCATGGGAGCCTAGCCCGAGCAGCTGCCTCCCCTCCCCTGCCCGGGCTCTGGATCCGCCAATGATGCCAGCCTTCTGTCTGTCTGATCCTCCGCTGTGGATGATTTGTGCTTCCACTGGTTAGGATTTCGTAGGGGTGAGGATCTGAGGATAAAGGCTCTTGCAGTCTTGGGCGGTTGGTGATTTACTCTTTTGAAGAAGCAAGGTGCTGGATGCAACCGTCGTGCCTGCTTTTTATGAAAAGAAAAGGAGATCTTCGTTAAAGTGTGGGGATCCAAGTCTAACAAATGGTGGAGCTGATAGTAGAAAAAGGGGGCCTTTGTTGAAGAGTGGGGATCCAAGTCCAACGAGTAGTTGCGTTGATGGGCTGGAGCTGATAGTTGTTTGAATTAGTGTTAACTGGGTTTCTGGAGATGCTTTGACATATATGGCTATAATCTTCTTTCCTCACTCTGCGTGGCAGCTCAAATCAACATCCTTTTTGTCATGTTCTGCATTCACTAACTAGTCTTCCTTTTTAGTTTCTCATGCCACAACCATTGTCATGGATTTTTTTAAGCAATTGCCATGAATAATTGGATGGGTAGATGTCTTCGATATTAGTCCAGTCTTCAGAAGGAAGGAAATGCGTGTTAGGCACTAGTCAGGAAACAAATTATCGCCCATTTTTTCGCACGATCTGCCTCAAGTTCAGAGATTTGGCGTTGCAGGTCGGCCTCCATCTTTGCTTGAAACTCCTCTTTTGAACGCTTGTGTGTCGTGCCACCGTTCCTCCGCCCTAGCTCTGTGAGATGATGCCTCCAAAAGCATCTCCTAGTCCTGCTCAGAAGTCTTCTTGGTGTCCATATAGCAGAAACTCGCATAGTAAAGGTTAAGAAGTTTGATGTTAGCATATGCGTAAATATATGCCTTAGGGAAAACCTAATATAATCAGTAACTTACCGGGTGCTTGGCCTTCCTCTCTATCTCATCGGTTTGGTTGTATGCGTATACAGTTTACGCACATCCAGTACCTCCAACCGTAAGCGTACGACATGTCTCTGAACTTTATGAGCTTGCAAAGGTCCCCGCATAGACACATGGGTGTCTTAACACCATCCGGGACGGCCTTCAAATACTCCCTTGATGGCGATGGGAACTCCATGAAACTATGGGTGGTTTTTTTTTTTAACTTTAGTGCGTTGTTCGCTAGTTTATCTGGTTAAGGCGTCCCCACACACCTATTGGTTACGTTTCTTCGACTGAGATTGTGTGGGTTTAAATAGCCGGATTGGCCAACATGCTAGTAACGGTTACAACCGTCCCCAAATAAACCTTCAAGATAATTAACGTGTCTCTACCTTTCACATCCCACATTGCATGCCAGGCGCTTGCAGTGATATGTGACTTCATGCAAAGATGGGTGACGAACAGAAGAGTTAATGATGCCACAGGGACGATTCGTGTGCAGTCTTGTTGGTCTTACTCTGACATTTCTTAAAACATTTCCTGTTGGTGTCAACTCATTTTGTAGCAATATTCTAAGCATAATTAAGGGTCTGTTCTTGTCCGCTTATTTGGCTTAACTGACTTATCTGTCTATTTACCTATTTTTGTTTAAATTAAAAATATATGTTTTTTAATTTTGGTTTTAATCTATTTGAAAGACTTGTCTAAAAGCTATAAAACACAATCGAACGAAGTGAATCGCTCTCGAGGCTATCTCAAGGACGCTGAAGTTGAGGAGGACCGGGCCTAAAATCCAACAAAATTGTCTCTAAGCGTGTGTCATCGTAGTATGCATTTATTTGATTGTGTCAATTATGCAAGATATCACCCAAAAATCACATTGCGAGGATAAAAGAAAATCAATGAATCCTTCAAATCCGTTTGAAAAATAAATATGATTTATATTTATGTGCGTAAAATACCAAACTTCTATATATGTTCTAGTCGGGGGATTTGAGATTGGGTTCTCTCTAGCGATGAGATGGTGAAAGCAAATTATTAGCCGGCCCATCATTTAGAGTACCTCGCTATTCGCTACAAAGGCCGGTTAGGGTTTTTTAGGCGCCGCCCCCCCTCCTTCCCCTTCGCGCCGGCGCGCCGCCGCTCCGGGACACCGAGCCCTCTCGTTCTCTTCCTTCCCTTAGCGTCACCACGCATCAACCATGGCGGCAGAGGCTGGAGGTGGAGGGGCCACCCGGGCGCTGTCGCAGCGGGAGCAGGACATACACATGATGCTCGCCGCCGACGTCCACCTGGGCACCAAGAACTGCGACTTCCAGATGGAGCGCTACGTCTTCGAGCGCCGCACCGACGGTACGTCGCTGCTCGTAATCTTGTGCTTTCTTGCAATCTTTCTATGGAGATTGCGCCCTGGACGGCTCCCGTACTTCTATGCTCGTATCGTGGTGCTAGTCTTGTTCGTGCTAAGGCGTTCTTAGTGATCTATCTCTATCTAGGTGCTCATGCCAGAATTATCACGAAATGGCGCGCGCTACGGCAAAGTTTGCACAACCATTAGCGACGAACTGTGTTGAAGCGTGTTAATTTAGCAGCACGATCGCTTTGCAGCTCGTGGCAAACGGCGCTTTAGAGTTTTTAGATGAACGGTTGAATATGGATTCGTGAATGCGATGTGTTCTTTCATTGTTGTTATCCTTAGGCATCTATATCATCAATCTTGGCAAGACATGGGAGAAGCTCCAGCTCTATCAATCTTGGCAAGACATGGGAGAAGCTCCAGCTCGTCGCAAGGGTCATTGTCGCCATCGAGAACCCGCGGGACATCATTGTCCAATCTGCGCGCCCCTACGGGCTACGGCCAGCGTGCGGTGTTGAAGTTTGCGCAGTACCCTGGCGCGCACGCCATCGCTGGGAGACATACTCCTGGTACATTCACCAACCAGCTCCAGATATCGTTCAGCGAGCCCCGCCTGCTCATCCTCACCGACCCAAGGACTGACCATCAGGTGAATGAATTGCCATGACCGATTAGCCCTGAGTGGCAGTACACTTTGCTGACTGTGTTCTTGTGGATTGTGTGCAGCCAATCAAGGAGTCTGCTCTGGGGAACATCCCGACAATCACCTTCTGCGACACTGACTCCCCCATGCGGTATGTTGATATTGGCATCCCGGCCAATAACAAGGGGAGGAACAGCATTGGCTGCCTGTTTTGGATCTTGGCCAGGATGGTTCTGCAGATGAGGGGCACTATCCTCCCTGGGCACAAGTGGGAAGTCATGGTACACAGTCTTATTGGACCTTCCGGAATCATATGTCATATTTCAAGTGCGTTATGTGTAGTCAGTTTTGTGCCTGTTGTGTGCTTATGCGATGAGTGTAATGTTTGCAGGTGGATCTGTTTTTCTATAGAGACCCTGAAGAAGCCAAGGAAATCGAGGAGGAAGCTGCTGCGGCCCCAGAATTTGCTGCCATCACCGATTACCCGGCAGCCGATCAATGGCCTGCTGAACCTGCTGCGCCACCGGCGGCTGCCACTGGTGCCGAGTGGGGCATTGCTCAAGGTTCGTGTTGTTACCCCTTGAGTAGACAAGTAGCGCAAGTCTCTGAATTTTGCATTGCGACAAATGATTATAGGGTTATTTGGATGCATGCCAATGCAAAGTTGTTGATTCTGAGGATTGCTATAAAAATGTTGGATTTTGTAGACATGCTATTGCAAAATTTGAAAATTGTACACATGCCATTAGGGTTATTCAAATGAAATAAACTGCACTGTCTGTTGCTAATATTGTTTTTGAATTGTTTCCGAGGTTTCGCCTTTATTTTTTATCTATTCCAACGTTCTCGCGTGCTTGTGGCTGCTCCAGTTGCTACTGCTGATGGGTGGGATCAAGCCGGAGCGCCCGTAGCTGCGGAAGGTGCCGTTCCTCCGGTGGTGGCCCCTACTGGCTGGGACACAGCAGCGCAACCCCCTGTGCAAGGCTGGCAGTAGACCGGGCTTACACGTTGAGATTGTCTTCTTTAGGTTAATCTTTTTTGAGGCCTGGGTGAGTCTAAAGTTAGCCACAATGTTTATATCTGTGCTATAAACTCCTCTATTGTAGGACTATTAAAGTTCCCAATTTTTTTATGAGGGAGAGTTCAGGATGATGCCTGCGATAAGTATGGTGCGTTGATTTGCATTCTCTTCAAATGTTACGCAAAAATGTGAGTGTTTGATTTCAGAAGAGAACTTTTGAAGTGCTCGTGAATTTTGTTGTTTCCTATGAGGCGTTGGATCCCAACTCTTGGCGACGTCACCGTACCCGCGGTTTTCCGAAACCTGTTATAGGCTGTCAGAAAGTTCAGGGCACCTCCCATCATGGTTTTTTAGGAAACATCTAGTCCTGTTGCTATCTACTGGCAATGCTCGCATAATAGCTGCTCATCATGTCCATGAGTCAGGCTATGGATAGAAGTGATCAAAAACCAAAATATTCAAAATAAAAACAAAAATGGGTAAGCCCTATAGTTTTAATATATGTTTTCAAGCATTTTTTGCATAATTCTTTTTGCGCAAATTTTCTTTTTCTATGCATACATACCATAGGCACTGGCACGGGAGGTTGACTCCAATGGATCAGTATCCCTTGTCCTTAGAGCATCGTCAGCAGGGTCTCTATATTTCGTTATCTATATCACTTCTCTAAATAACTATTCGTTCTCTATATTTTCATCATCCGCAGCATATTTCTCTATCCTTTAAAAGATATAGAGATTTTTTAGAGAGTCTCTAGTCTGTATTTTTAGAGACTGAGATAGAGATCCTACTGTAACGTTATTATATAAACCGAGGTTATCCGCAATAATGTTTTAGGCAACATTTTATATACCATGCTAGAGATGCTCTTACCCTCAAAGGTAAAGATTGCATCATCCTATCTATTCGTATTTCTGTGGGGCAACATATCCAGTGCAAATGTTTATTGGGTGCTAATATGATAACAACAGATCTGGACCATCAGATCCACGAGAAGTAGCCTAGATCTGAAAAGGTCGAATCCCCTTTTTATTTAGAAAGTCAGGGGTTTTTTTGTGAAAGTGTTTAAGTGAGAAAAGTGGCTTACACCTTTATAGATTTGGGCCTCTCCTGATAGATCTGATGACCCAGATCTGTTATTAGCATGTTAGCACTCAATGGGTATTTGCACTGGATACGTTGCCTTTATGTGGTGTACACATTAAATGAATTTTTTTAATGATTGAAGTACAATGACGTCACAGCTGTAGCTAATAAACAGTAAAAGTAAAGTTATAACGTAAATAGTTTACAAATTCTTACATAGTAATACTTTTTGGGTGTTTATTCCTTGGAATGCTCTATGATATCATCATTAGGCACCTTGGAGAAATATCTCGTTCAATAAAAATGACTAAACAATTATTTAAGAATTAACTGCCCATTCTATTTCTTAACCTCTTCTTCGTAAGATTCATTGCAGGAAAAACTTTGTCGCCATGGGTAAGAGTATTAGTACTAATTTGAGAAGCAAGTCAACCTATAAATATCATTTCAAGAAGTTTAAATAAAAAGATTAACAAGACATTTTTTAGGTTGGGTCGTTTTGAACAAAGGAGAGACGAGGTGTCGTCGGCCACCGAGAGCTGTTGGGTCCCTAGGAGCAGAGGAGCCAGGAAGCTCGAGAGGAGGAAGGAGCTGTGGTGCCGACTGTCGAGCCGAGGTGCGGGGGCACTCACGCGGGGCGGAGCTAGAGAGGAAATGACCGGGTTCACAACATATAGATACAAATATAGTTTTCAAGCAAGCATATATCAGATGGTATTTTTTTACACAATTATAGCATTACACGTTTCATATTGTTTGCTTTGGCTTAAATATAGCGCAAGGATTAAACATGAAAATCGGTCCACTTTCATTAAAAGATTGAACGAAAGTTAATTCTTAGATCTTTGAGCGGTTGTAACGTATTCACAAACCATTTTAAAATATCAAATTATCTGATTTATATAAATAATTGCACTATACTAGTCCACTCTAATCCATGCAAAAATTAATTATTGAAATTAAAGATGGTTACGACTTTTATTATCTAAATATGCTACTCCATTTGGTCATAGAGATGCCACTTTGAACGCTAACATGGTCTGCAAATTATGGTATTCACAAATTATTATCACTACGATTTATTGATCAACCTAAATAAATCATAACATTATAAGAAAAATTTTCCAAACAGATTTGGATCTCATAGAGATGCCACTCTGAACGCTAACATGGTCTGCAAATTACGGTATTCACAAATTATTATCACTACGATTTATTGATCAACCTAAATAACCATAACATTATAAGAAAATTTTTCCAAACAGACATCGCAACCAAAAATTTTTTGAACATTGTTGACCACTGGATCCCTTTTATTGGTAGCTAAACTGCTAAAGAATCAATCTTTTACTTGGACTAACGACGAATTGCATACCGAGTTATGCAGATCTAACAAATTTGAAGCAAAGCAAGAAAGGATGTTCTAGCCTTTGCTTGTGTCGTCAATGGACTAATGTGCTGATTAATGGAATAATTGTTATGACTACAAAATTACAGCTACCTTGCAGTGTACTCCGTATATATATACATATGCCCGTATCTTGGCTTTCTCTTGCCGCTAGCTTCTCGAGGTAGAGCTGACCCGGGTGCACGTATCATTGGCGGGGGGATGCACGAATGGTCGATGGTACTAGTTCACCGCTAATTTTTCGCATGTACCCGGTGTCCTGAGACACAGGTAACCTAAACTTGGATCCGCCCCTGCGGGCCAGGTTCATGAGAAAAGGCTACCAAACTACTTGTTTCCATATCATTGTCTATATCATTGTGGTTGCAGTGGCACCTCGGCAGATTTTTTTTCCACAAAAATTCCTCACAAAGGGATCCCATCCCTGACGGGATTGCCCCCCTGGCGACACGTGTCCACTTAAATATATGCTATTTTTATCAATATAAATAGAAACTGTTTACTCCGTTTAATTCCGTGTAAACACCGTTTAAACCGTCTAAACGCTAAACAAAGGGTGACCGACTGTTTACCGTTTACCGTTTAGGCTAACCATGACCTTAATGGCTAGATCTGGAGGAAGCTATATATACCCATTTCACTGCTCCTAGCAAACGGTAACTGTGCGTATTACTCAGATTCATTTCATACTCTCTCTCATCCAAGAACCCTAAAAGCATCTTCCCTCCTAGTGCCTCTTGTGAGATTGATTTGAGGGTGGAGAAGTTAGGTTGGTGCTAGATCTGAGCTTGGTCTATCTCGTGAGCACCTTGGTCACCTCCAAGTAAGCGATTTGTCGGCGGATTTGTTACTCTTGGAGGTTGAGGAGTCTTAGACGGCTAGGTGTCACTGTGAGCCACCGAAGCGTGTGGTTGGCCTCGAATTGGTTGTGAAGGTGTGATTCCACATCCGCAAGGAAAGGAATCAAGGTGAAATTCAGTGAGTGTTTTGGCACAAATCCGAGAGGATTAGAGTCAAGTGGGACTCGGGCTCTATGGTGTTGAGCCTACCTCAACGGAGAGTAGGATCTCCTCAAAGATCCGAACTTCGGGATAAAACTCCTTGTGCCTACCTTCACATTTGGTTTGAGTTTTTTCCTTGCTAGATCTTCTCTATTTACTATCTTGTGCTTGAGGGAGACCTCTCATGTGTTTCTGTGGTATTGCTTTTGGTATTCTTATTGTTTGAGTTGTACAGGACATTTCCGAAGATTTTGGGGAGGATTCTTCACAGTTGACTTCGGACTGTCCGAAGGGTGTCACGGACAGTCCGAACCTACCTCCGCAACGCAGTTGAAGTTTGAATTTGGTGTCACGCCTATTTACCCCCCTCTAGGCGTCATCTCGGTCCTTTCAATCATTCATGCTTAATTTTATTTTTTATTCAGCAATGATATTTATGTTGATATTTTCTCAGGTACTTGACCGTGCAGTTTGTTCGTTTCTTTTGGAAAAGGGAATCAAACCAGAAGGCGAAAATTCTATGGGTATATTAGCTTCTTTTGCCCTCTTTTGTTGTTTTACAAGCCATTATCAATGGCCTCCTTATTTTAATTGCTGAATTTTCTATGGAAATTTGTCACCCTTTTTCAACATTAGTCAGAGATGCTTCATCTCATCTCTTTTTTATATATAAAATATAATACTTTTGCTTGGTTTTCAGAAAGTGGATTACCCCCTGGAATTGGTCGTCTACGACTTCTGCTCAGATGAACTGAAACAAAAACTCTAAGCTCCTTGACAGGTAGTGCTCTCTTTTTTGTTCAAATTCCAATTGCTTGCTCTATTGTGCTGGTACAGTGGTATTGATTGGGGCAAATGTGAAGATGCTGAGAGATGCAGAAAATGCAAAATTTGGATTAAAAGCACATGGCAAAGCCAGCAGCTCAAAAGAAAATGAGGTAATCTTTCTGCAAGCCAGAGTATAATTAACTTACAAGGTGCTGTTTTAAAATAGTCCGGTTGGTTTTATATTAGGTTTAATAGTGTCGACCCTTGACCATTAGAACCGACCCATATGACCCATTTTCACAAACTGCAGGGCCTCTTGGCTATTCAAATCCATTCATGAAATCGATGCAGCAGTATGAACATCTAAAGGAGGCTTCCTTAACCTGTAGGGATAAGCAGCTGCAGGCTTGCATTATACATGGAGGTCATGTTGAACCATTTTTTGGGAACCCATCATACCTTCCTAATTTTTCGATTATTTCCATTGTTTTTGTTTTCTTGAATGGATGCAGCTATGAGTTATGTGTTGCCTAAAGTTACACTGATTTTCCAACTAGCCTTAGTGTTTTACGCTTGTTGCTGTTTTACTTGTTTATGTGATTAACTGAAATTTCCAGTTACTGAATGTATTCTGACTCTCACAGCAATAATCATGTCTTTGCATTGAATTTTTTCTTTAAGCAGAGTTAGTAAGTTGGTTCGGACACACTTATTGCCTCAAATTTACATCATTGGTTAGTTCAAATTTTTTACATCATTGGAATTTCTGGTCACACGAAACTGTAGAGCTTGTTACTCTTGAAATACCGTATTTTTAGACAGCTTTGGTGGTGGTTATGTTGAGGAGATTGCTTTCGTGTCAGCGGAATTTTTTATGGTTGAGTAACAAAATGGTTTGATGCCATATAATCTCTATCTCTACTATCTTATAACACCTTATGGTAGTGGTGGTGGTAGTGCCAACTTGTGATCTGGACCATCTAATCAGAACCGGTCTCTACGCACCGTTCGATCTCCATGGTCTCATTCTCACCCGCCGCCGCCTTAGGGTTTCCGCTGCTCCCGCCTCCCACGATCTCGTGCCCACCGCCCTGCCCTCGCATAACCGCCGCCCTGCACCATCTCTCCCTCCACCTCCCGCGGATATCTTCACTAAGGGTCTCCCTTCATCGCTCTTTACTGACTTCGGATCCAGTATCAATGTTTGCCCAGCTCTTGTTGTGACGGTGGGGCGGGGAAAGGTGGGTTAGACATATATAGTAGTTCAGTTTGGTATAGTTTTTATGGTAGTGATCTTTTCTATCTTTTTATGATATTTTTTACGGGTGACTCTAGTTGTCTTGAGGCTTACTCGAATACATCTTTTATATCTCAACTATCTTAAAGCATCTTGTGGTCGTGGTGGTACTGCCAACTTGTGATCTGAACCATTCATCTCGCGATGCCTCCTCTTCTCCGTCCGATCTGACTTGCCATCCACCGAGCGCCCAAGCCCTATACTAGGGTTCCCACCGCCCGCCGCCCCTAGCCGCGATCCCATTACCCCCTCCATCTCCCTCATCCGCCTAACTCGCCCTCACCCGCGCCGCAGCTGCCCCCCTCTCCCTCACCCTTCACACCTCCGCGGTTGCCGTCAATGGGCAACCGCTTGCGTCAGATCGAAGAAGGCAGACCTAGAGATCTGCCGCGGGGTGGAGTCCTATGTCGATGGAGGGGGCGGTGGTGTAGCAGGAAAGGGTGGGCGGCAAGCTCGCGTACAGCATCATCGTACCCACCTACAACGAGCGCCTCAACGTCGCCCTCATCGTCTACCTCATCTTCAAGCATCTCCCGTAATCTCTTCCACCACTTCCCCCACCCACCTGTTGTCGGATTGCTCTCCACTGTGCTCTCGAGATCACCTTCGGTGCAGAACTCCATCAGATAGCTAAGCCCGGGAAGGTTGGATCAGCAGGAATCGATCTGGCCTGCGTCTTTGGGTGGAAACTCTAATTCGATCTGTCTCTGAAATCGATCAGCAGGAATCGATCTGGATCTGAGATTCGCAGGTTGGAGCACATGTAATGTAGAAAGAGATAATCGCTTATTAGTCCTTTGTATACTCCCGTAGCAGAACACCATTTGTTTTTATTTCCTGCAATTGAGAAGTTGTGATACGATCTAGACTTCTGTTTTAATTCCTGCAATTGAGAAGTTGTGATACGATCGATTATAGACTTCTGGTATTGGGTTGTGGTCCTCAACCTTCATCGCTGTTCAGATGTAGCTAATATGCTCAATTTGTGCTAAAGGAAATTGCGAGGCATATTACTAATTCATTAGCTAGGTCAAAAGGGTGACTAGAAATCCTATAACATGGAGATCGTTGCAGGCACTGGTCTTTGTGCGTCATTGTCTAGGCTTTGTTGTTGTTGTTGTTTTGCTAAACACGCTTTTGCTGAGGCTAGGCTTCTAAATTTCCTTTTTTCCTCATCAGCTCACTGAATGAGAGATTAGTGTCCTTTGATCCTTGATGTTCCATGAAGTCCATCCAACGAATTTGAGGAGAGCCACATACAGCGGTGGGAAGTCGCCGTGAGGTGAGCAAATTCTCTGAAAATTCTTAGTTTTTTTATCCCAGAAGATATGCTACTAAAGGTTCCTCCTTTAGAATTTAGAATGCATGTATTGAATCAGAATGATAAGAATTTAAGCTGGTCACCTACATGTTCGCTTCCATTCTACTTGAGCCAGACTGGTATGCAACTTATCTCATTTGACTATGCATTAGATTACGTTAATATAATCTCTTATGAATTGATCAAGATTACGTTAATATACTTGAGCCAGACTGGTATGCAATAGTGTGCAACTATTTGAACTTTGTACCATTTCCTTTGAAAACATACCAGTGAATGAGTAATTTGTGATTTGTATCACAGTTTAAATGCATTGTCAGTGTTATTGTCAGTTTAAATGCTCGCATTTGAGTTGCTGTTTTATTCCTTCAACTATGGAAACAGATGAATGGAAAAGGCAGATTGAAAAGGGAAGAAGCTCTTCAAGCTGGCAAACTATTTCTATTGAAATTTCTGGATTCAGCGATACTGTTTCCATATCCAGAGTCGCCGTGAGGTGAGCAAATTCTCTGAAAATTCTTAGTTTTTTTTATCCCAGAAGATATGCTACTAAAGGTTCCTTCTTTAGAATTTAGAATGCATGTATTGAATCAGAATGCTTATGGATTGTTGTGGGTTGCAGTTCCCTCTAAAAATATAATTTATAACCTGGCAACATATATCAGTAGTAAGAATGCAAATTTGTAGCTTATTTTGATCACATTTCATTATTGTTGACATAGGACTTAACACCCTAAATTGACTAAACACCCCCAAATTGATTATTTGATTTGCATCACTAATTATGTGTAAGTTTGTGATTTTAGTGTGCTATCTCTCATGTTCTTTATGTGGTACTTTTATTCCAGTTACTTTTAACACCCCCAAATTGTTTATTTGATTGAAATCAATAATTATGTGGCAGAATGTAGCTTTTGATTTAAATGCCATGTGTCCTAATTCTGTATGGAATTGATGTTGTTTTTTCACAAATAAACTGTAGTGCCTCTTGGATTAGCATGCAAGCACTACCTTTGCAGGAGTAGATTTTGTATCGTGGACTGAGCAATGTTCATTGATGTCATGCAGGTGGCATTGCTATCTTTCATTCATATATTACCGATCATTTGTGTTGTAACAAGTCTTATATGTTGAGCATTCTGGAAAAGGTAATTGCCTGATTGGTATCATCCTTGAAATTTCATTGCGCTTATGGCATGGTAATGGAGTCTAGATGTTCACACTTACCTTCCGTAGAGGTAGGGTTTTTTTTGTGAGTTTATTTGTCCATAAGTATTGATAGGAACACTGAAAAATAAAGATAATAATCTTAGAGTTATAGTCCTGTTGGTGCTATATTTTCCTATATGTTTGTGATGAAATTCCCACACTAGAAGCTAAGCTCTATGGTTCCTTTATTTATCCAAAAAGGTTTAATAGCATGCAATGGCCAAAGATGGGGTCAATACGCTAATAATAATGAAAAGTCTATAAACAGGTTACTTTGCCTGAACATTCAAAAAATAGTTAGAGAACCCGTTGTGTCAGGAAATATAATGCAGCTTTAGTCTCATCCATAGACTGGTAATTTAAAAAAGGTAAAATTTTGATCAATGAGTACTTCTTCTTGCATATAGCTTTTAAAAGTTTAAATATACTGTTATGTTCTTATGTTCTAAATAACCCATGGCAAGAAATTTGGAATGTACGCGATTATGCTTACATATATCTAGAAAAATTTAGTACTGGGTATACATATATCAAAACCTCCATGACAATGTTTCCACAAAGACAAGGAAGGTAGCTTTCACAATAGCTCAACCCATGTCAATATTTCTATGTCCATGCTTTTAGAGTTAAAGATAGCTCTGAAAATTTCTGGATTTCACTGGTCTACCAGTAGATGTGTGTTCAGCCTATCATTGTTTTGTAATACTTAGGACACCACAGATTGGTCATAAGATTGTTTGTAATCAACGACTGATGCTTTTCCTGCTCCCCTTGAACTGGTCGGCGTCATAATTCAGGTATTGCAAACGGATCAACTATGTTATTAGACATGTCCCTTCCATTTTCTGTCGTTCTTTTTAGTAGCTGGAGAGCATGTGAGTTTACTAATTTATTTTGAGTTTTTCACTGTAGTTTTCAGGAATCCAAGATAAATTAAAATTGGTCAGATCAAATGATTTTGCAAAACTTAGATAGTGATTGACCTAAATTCAATTCCAGTTTCACTGTAATAATCTTTTCAGTTTTCCTATTGAAAAGAGTGTTATCTGCTGTACTAAATGTTATTCCACTTTCTCATGTGCACAGACCAATGTGCAATTGCTAGCGACTTGCTATCTGCATAATAACCAGCCATACGCTGCATACAACATTTTGAAAGGTAATGATGTCTGTGGCATGGTCTACGAATTAAGAATAATATAATATGAGCATACTATTCATCCATATTATTTCGGCATATTTCTCTTTCCTGCTTTGAAAAAAATCAGTATTTTTCCCATTTTTGGTGTTAAAGTGGTTTATCAATAATTCTTCATTTCATTTCCTGTATGCTATGAAGGGAAGAAGCTCCCAGAGTCCCGGTACTTGTTTGCTATATCATGATTTCGAATGAACCTCTTGCGGGAAGCTGAAGAAACTCTATGTCCATTGAACCAAACATGGAGGTATATAGCATATTCGTTAACATAACTTCTTTCCTGTTTTCTGAAAGGATCTCATCCATTGGTCTTTAGATTTATTATAAGAAAGACTGTAAAATGCCGTGTTTTGCTGTGGAGAAGGGGTTGCACAAAACATCATTTTTTTTCTAGGGAAAAGCAGATTAGCAGTAGATGCGATGTCTTGTGCTTGCCAAAATTAGATATATGTGTGGTGTGTTGTATGCTTTATGATTTATGAACTAGAATTACAAAGCTGGAGCAACTATCATATTCCAAAAATTTAATTTAAAAATATTTAATCAGGTAGATGTATCTTGCTTGTTGAGGAAATTGTACTAAATATATGTATATTTCTCTTTCCTGCTTTGAAAAAAATCAGTATTTTTCCCATTTTGGATGTTAAAGTTGTTTATCAATAATTCTTCATTTCATTTCCTATGAAGGGAAGAAGCTCCCAGAGTCCCGGTACTTGTTTGCTATATCATGATTTCGAATGAACCTCTTGCGGGAAGCTGAAGAAACTCTATGTCCATTGAACCAAACATGGAGGTATATAGCATATTCGTTAACATAACTTCTTTCCTGTTTTCTGAAAGGATCTCATCCATTGGTCTTTAGATTTATTATAAGAAAGACTGTAAAATGCCGTGTTTTGCTGTGGAGAAGGGGTTGCACAAAACATCATTTTTTTTCTAGGGAAAAGCAGATTAGCAGTAGATGCGATGTCTTGTGATTGCCAAAATTAGATATATGTGTGGCATGTTGTATGCTTTATGATTTATGAACTAGAATTACAAAGCTGGAACCTGGAGCAACTATCATATTTCAAAAATTTAATTAAAAAATATTAAATATTAGATATATGTGTGGCATGTTGTATGCTTTATGATTTATGAACTAGAATTACAAAGCTGGAGCAACTATCATATTCCAAAAATTTAATTTTAAAATATTTAATCAGGTAGATGTATCTTGCTTATTGAGGAAATTGTACTAAATATATGTCAAAAATAAGGTGTGTATGTCCCCTTCGGTTCTTGGTAGTTATGGATTTGTGATAAGTGATGTATCAGATAGATATTGTCAAATAGCTTGAATTTCAAAGACATTTTTTTTGGTTTTCTGTTCTGGAGTATGGTGTTCTTGTTAGGTTGTCCACCAACTATTTGTTCGCACAGGGATGGAGTATTGAAATGAAAAGATTTTTTTTCCATCTTTGCCTGCTTTACTTGTTTTTGGAAACCTTGATACTTCTATTGTTTTCATCCTTTCTGCAGGTTCCAAGTGGTGCAACAGGACATTACCTTCTTGGAGTAATTTATAGGTTCGTTGTACATGGCGTAATTGAATCTGTTTTTGCATCATATTTTGATTTGTGGTACAGTTCATCATATTTACCTGTCTGCCTGTAGGTACACTGGTAGAATGTCAGCTGCAGCTGAGCAATTTATACAAGCTTTGACCCTAGATCCTCTTTTATGGTCCGCATACGAGGAATTAGGTCCTGATTCAGTTCAAACTGTCGACAGCTTGTTTGCCATTAGTTTCAGTTATGTTCGGCCTTTTGCAATGCCCTTTGTGGGAAGTATACTGAGCACTTATTTTGTTTTCCTTGAAGATCTGATGGTATTTGTGCCATGTGGAAAGCAATTTTTGCTCTGGTAAGTGGATTTTGAGTTAGGCCTTGTCTGGTGTATACAATATATTGCAAAGCTAATGTGTCTTGTACAACAGCTGTTTGAACATTTCATTATTTTGTCTAAAAAAGAATCTTTCATTATTTTTAGTAGTGGTTTCACTGCTTATTTTTCCTTTTTGCATGATTTAGTAGCAGAGGGTGAAATATA
The DNA here is from genome assembly GCA_005191435.1 of Raddia distichophylla. Taxonomy (NCBI): domain Eukaryota; kingdom Viridiplantae; phylum Streptophyta; class Magnoliopsida; order Poales; family Poaceae; genus Raddia; species Raddia distichophylla. Next base: position 1,941,289 of record SPJY01025686.1, on the reverse strand, counting down.
CATTGCATATTTTGCAGAACGCATCTTCCGAAACATTTGCCTTGCGGCGGAGTTTGAATATGTCCTTCATATGCTTTGTATAGTTTGTGGCTGCCTTTCTTTTACTTGAAATATGGGGGCTTCTGTACATTAGAAAATATGAGTTTTACTGCGATAAATTTTGTATAAAGTATAAAACTATGCATTGCATCCATCCATTACTTCTTAGCTGGATTTTATCAATGAACACACATTTTTTTCTCTCATTTTTGGAGATCATTACTTCATTGCCACCATGCTCAGCGATATGCCTGGTGTGATACACTGCTACTCACATTGTTATCCTGTAGCAGTTACAGTATAAATTTAAATTTGCACTTTGAAAAATAACAAACTTGTAAAAATACCCTAAAAGTGTGCCACTTTCTTGTAGGTGCTGCCGAAGATGCAAAACGAGTGTTTTAGCGAAGCAACTGCTCTACGTCTCCAGCAGGAACACACATCCACATCAAATTTAGAGAAGTCCAATTTTGTCAATGAAAACCGGGTTCTATCTTCCAATGTGTCAGCAAGCTTGGGGGTTATGAGCCCTAAGCATGCAGGACTCTCCCCAGAAACTGCATGTTTTATCCTTTTTTAATTGCAAGAATAGAACCTCGCCACGCTAGATGCAGGAACAAGGTGAGCAATAAGTGTTTTTTATGTTGTGAAACGACATATTTGTGGGCAAATTCGTAATTAGTCGTTAATGATGGTTATTAACTAAAGAGTAGTTGTTCCACATATTAGAGAGGTGTCTCTTCAAGACACCCATTCATTCTCTATATAAAGGGGCTTTGTCCATTATAATTACAACTTGATCATTCAATAAAGAATCACTCCCTCTCAATTCTCTCTTGTCTCTCTCACTGTGCTAATAGTCTACAACATTTTAAACATTTTCTTTTTGTAAAACATAATTTTCATTGCTTATGCACTTTTTCATATTATTTGCTTATATTTTCATTGCAACACTCTCGATCTGGAATGATCTCATATATAATTTTTTTCCTCCAAATCATTCTTCATGTTTACTGAATATAGTTTAGCTGTTCAATTTGTGTCGATGTGCTGCAATTTTAATTGTGGGCAGGATTTCAAGGGGATCTCCAAAGGTGGTGCTGCCCACATCATTTTAACCTTTTATATAGTGCCACATTATGTTAGCAAATAGCCTTTTCTTCTAAGTTTCATCTCATTTGGCCTGTAATTTGCTGTTATTCCTGCTCTTTGAGGTCAATGACAAGGTTTGTGGCCCTATGATGCTTCAAAAAGGTTGGCTCGAAAGGTTTAAAAATGACGTAGACATTTTCAGTATCTTATCTGAGAAGATAATATATTAGCCATAGCTTATATATTGGCCTGATTTTACCACTATATTTTGTACTAGAGTGCATCTTATATATTAGCCATAGCTTAAACATGTTTTTTCTACGGATCTTCCATGGTCCTGACAAGAGGGCATAGTTTGGACGACATATAGGACAACCTATTCTCTTTTCTCTGTTTTTGAATAAAATTTTGCTCCTTTTATAATAACATATGTTGTTCTATATGATGACAACTTTTGCCAAAGCAACTCTTTCGGTGCAATAATATTTGATATGGCATGTTCAATGTTACTTTGGCTGGTTTTGTGCATTTACAGCATCTCTTATGGTTAGAAGGTTATTCAGGCATCTTTTTGTCTAAATTACCTGGCATGGCATCAGTATGTACCTCCAATAACTAGCTCATTATTAACTTCAAGTGGTGTTGAATGGTGATCTTTCCTGCTTTAACTTAATGTACTTCGTAATACATTGGAGTTGTTGGTGTCCATCACAATCTGATCATATATCTGACCAAAGAAAGATATGTGATCTCTGAAAAAGTATTACATCTTTGCAATTGAGTGGAAGCCGAGGATGTCATACTTCATCATGTACTTTCAATCTGTAATCTACATAGCGCTATAATTATTTGAATGCACTCGTTCTAATACCTCCTAATTAAATGAAAATATTATCGTTCTAATACCAAACGGTCATAAACTTCTACTTTAATTTTATATATTGTCTGATTTGATATATGTTTTCATTCTTTCTTTAATGGTCCGTTGCAAAGCATATTTTTGTCTACGAATTATGTTTTCCTTTCATCCCTTTATGGTCCGTGGCAAAGCACGGGCATTTTACTAGTGATACCAGAAGCTATAGTCCTCCTAACACATGCTCTTGGCTTTCAATTGCATTGATATATTTAGTTAAGCACAAGTTGAGCTAGTGACAAGGTTAACACATGCTATAGCTATCAGAATCATATGAGAAACATCTAGGCAATGAATAACATCAAGTATAACAAGCAAAGCGCCTAAATGCTAGAACTGGCTTCAAAAGATTTGCAAATGAATGATATAGCCACACGACCGACTCAGGCAATGTTTGAATTGTCTAAAATGTTCAACTCATTTCTCAATTTGCAAAATCGTGCCTCATCGAGTGGCTTGGTGAATATGTCGGCAAGCTGGTCCTCTGTACGCACGTGCTCAAGCACAATGTCGCCCTTCGTCACATGGTCCCGAAGGAAATGGTGACGGACATCAATGTGCTTGGTCCGTGAGTGTTGGACCGGGTTGCACGCTATCTTCACCGCGCTCTCATTGTCGCATAAGAGAGGCACATGGTCAAGTTTAA